>JAQIWA010002053.1:0-14848 GCA_034693305.1 Eueremaeus valkanovi
TATAGACTAATAAGAATGTTATGAATATTCCAGTACTTATACATCTATTAAATCATGAAATTTACATAGTAGATTTCTGACTAATAGAAGTTTGATTATTATTATCAAACTTGGTACTATCCAATCCATACACTGTTAATATTAAACCAATTAATGTGAATATAAAACCCGTAGAACTAAAACAAGCTAGAAGAAATGTTTTATTAAGTTTAAACCATCTGTTTCCAGTAATGAACTTATTATCTTTGTAATTCTTTATCCGTTCTATGTCATCTTGTGGGAAATTTTTTATATTTTTTGAAAATTCTCTGAACGCCCCGGATATTTGAATGGATAAATAGCACATGTATCCCATGAACAAAACACTGACAATCAATGCAAATAAATGAAGAAGGACTAATTTTCCAAATAAGCGGAGCAGAATAATTGTCAGATTTGTAATAATTATAAATGAATTGTTAAGCAATGTAGCAAGTACATTTAATGATATTAAATAATCAAAATCTTTTATCGATCTATATAAGCGGCTAATACTACTATGAACTTCTGCTACTTCCTTTGGATCAGTCTTAATTTGTTCTAAACTTTTCTTGACATGATCCTTTTGAAAAGAAATTAGCATGCTTATTGGAATTTGTGTCCTCAAAAAAAAGTTCACATACATTAGAGCTAGAATATATCTGAGTATTACATGGAGTTCGCATAATTTGCTCGGTGTGGCTGAACTGAAAACTGGATACATGCTCAGGGCAAATGATATTAAATACAAGATAAAAATTAATGTTTCAACCATAATCAAGGCATAATTAATTATTTTACCCAGTTTACAATTTATAGGCAATCTTAATTTTTTTAAACTGTATTTACCCGTATATATGTTAATTGATTCCACTAATAAAAATATCAAGTAGGTAACATAGTCAGAAGAGACTAAGTAGTTGGAACATTTTTCCTCTTTAGTTGAGTCAATGGTCACGATTTTAACTTGGTAAATAATAGCGGAGAGGGTTAATAAAAAATTTATAAATACATATATGTTTGTGATGAAAAAGTAAGCTTTTCTCTTGAAATTATCTGGTTGATGCAATTTTGACCCGAATTCATCCACTAAATCGCGGTACGTATCCATTTTCAGGTAATCGAACTCACTCAATTTTTTATCAATATTGTGCAAGGAATATTTAGACGTTGAAACTTGTCCTATAATGTCTCTCAGCTCACTAGCTGGTTCCTTTCCTGATCGTACCAGATTCAAATTATTTGAGAATTTTTTCTCGAACTCTTCCTGATAGGTATCCAATTTTGTGCTTGATTCTTTTGTCGAAAACTTCTTCTTTTCTATTGCAATATTAACCAGGTCGTTCATTCTTTGGGCTGTCTTGTTCATATTATCAAATAACAAAGTATCGAAATCATTTAACTTCTCATCAATATTGTCAGAATTTTCAATAAGATCCTCTAGGTTTTCAGCTTTTTTAGATCCTGATCGTACCAGATTCAAATTTTTAGAGAAGTTTTCCTTGAAAGTTTTCTGATGACTTTTGTATCCCTCTTGAAAATCTTTCAACTGGTTAAGTGAATCTGTCGATAAATACTTCTTTTTTTCTTCTGCATTTTCAACCACGTCATTTATTCTTTGTAATGCCTTGTACATATTATCAAAAAGAAGGACAGACTCATTTATAATTTCTTTATTGATTGATTTAAACCAGGTTCTCTCCTGAAACCTGACCTTCATTATTTTACGCAGATTTCTAACAGGTATCAAGTAATATTTGATTGCCTTCCCTTTGCCATCATTAAACTTCTTTAATAAGCCAGGAGCTTTTTTCAGTGTTAGTTCTAAGTCTATGTCTTCCTCTGGCGTCGATTCAAGCATGTCCCCGTACAACCGGGGGTCCAATTTTTTCAATTTCTTCTTCATATTAATTGAGCTATGGATTTCAATAATTAAATTACCCCGTTCATTCGGTGTCTCATTTTCATGCTTTATTATACTACTCGATACGCATCTATCAAGTTTCTTTATTACTGCATCCATTTTGGCTTGCACAATTTCCATATTTTTATTCTCAGTATTCATGTCTTCAACTGTAGCGATAACTCTTCCGCCCCATTGAATGCCAATCACAA
Source organism: Eueremaeus valkanovi (assembly GCA_034693305.1). Taxonomy (NCBI): domain Eukaryota; kingdom Metazoa; phylum Arthropoda; class Arachnida; order Sarcoptiformes; family Eremaeidae; genus Eueremaeus; species Eueremaeus valkanovi. The sequence continues at coordinate 2,134 of JAQIWA010002053.1, forward strand.
CATGCGTTGCCTTGACTTCTGCAAGGAGCCCCTTGTTCACTGATCCATCAAGGTCAGAATCGGCTATGCTGATTTGCTCGAATTTAGTTAAAATCGACTCAATAAGCGAGGCCTTAACGCATTTGGCACTAGTTTTCGGGCACTCGAAGTATTCGCCTGAGCCCTTGAACGAACCAGCCAGTACGCTCAACATTGATTCAGCCTTTAGATCCAGTTCTTTAAATTTTTCATAGTATGTGTCCTCAATCGTGGACTTTACTTGTGTTTCACACTTTGAATTTGATTTATCATGATCAAATATGATTTCAGCGCAATTTTTAAATAATGAAAACTTTTTATCCAGAAATTCATCAGATCTAGCATCGTAAAATTGACCAAGTTGTGCATTTCGACCAAGTGCTTCCAGTTCAATTATAGTATCAGATTCCTATACAAATATTCAACAAATAATATTATACTTTAAAACTTAATAGTCATGTGTTAGTATGATTGTCATTCGTTAAGATATTCCCTCGATTTTTAAGAATCTAGGTGCTATATTAATCTGATTTTTCTTTTGAAATTTATAACCTGGGAGTTAACCGCAATTAAACAACTTCGTATATGTACAGTATGAAATATATAAATGAAAAATCGAATCTAAAACTAGTTTAAAAGTAATTCACTAACAAAAGCAAGACAAAATAGACAAACTTGTTCAATTTTCACTTGTCAATATTCTAAATTTTTAAGAAAGGATTATCTCATTTATAAAAGAGGTAATACAATAATTCTATTAAGCCATGTTCTGAGATATATAGTTCGAAAAAGAATATAAGCATGAAATAAAAAGCTAAGAAGATCGTTAGAAGAAGAAAGGTAGATTCTAATTAATGTTTGGACGTTCTCTCCCTTTTGTTGGGTGTTATGGATGTTGTATTGATAGCTTTTCCTTATCTATTCACCAATCATATATTTTCTATACAGGACAATTAAAAAACCAGTTAATACCTTTATGAGCTTAAATTCATCAATGCTACGTTCGAATTCATTTAATTCCTCATTTATAGAGTCCAATAAATAAGTAATATCCCCAATATTTTGTAGCTTTCTTGCCGGTAATTCACCCGATAAAACCTTAATCAATTCAAAAAAGAAATCTCCCTTGACGTCTTGAAGAAGCTCATAAAATTCTTCTTGTAATTCAAACAATCTTTTCACTGAATCTTCTTCTATGAACTCTTCTATTTCTTTTGCATCATTGACCACGTCATTTATTCTTTGTGCTCCCTTGTTCATATCATCAAATAGCCGGACACATTTATTAACAATCCAACCATCAACAGATGTGAACAATATATTGCCAGTTAAATCGACCTCCATTATTTTGCGCAAAAAACTAAGAGCTGTCATATTATACTTTATTGGCCAACCATTGGAATTATGAACATTATGTAATAAGCTTGTTGCACGGTTCTTTAGATCTAGGGCGTTTACTTTTTTATCAGGGTATTCATAAGTAAATATTTGGCCATGGATTTCAATATTAAACTTTTTCAGTTCACTTATAAGTTCCTCTTCTTCATTTATTTGCATATTTTCAACTGAATCGATGTATCTAGCAAGTTTCTCCATTATTGACTTCATATTGCACTGTACAGTTGTTATATCTTTATTCTCAATATTCATGTCTTCAACTGTAATGATTACTCTTCGGCCCCATTGAATGCCAGTAATCACATGCGTTGCACCGACATGTGCAAGGATATGCTTGTTAACTAAATTCAGAAGTTCAGTATCAGTTATGTTGATTTTCTCGTATTGAGTCGGAATTGAATAAATGAGCAAGGCTTTCACACTGCGTGCACTTGTTTTCTTCAAATCAAAGTATCTGTCTGAGCCTTCGAAATTTAAAATACGATCCAGCTCTCTCAACTTTGATTCATCCGATATATTTAGTAATTTGAGTATTTCATTGTATGTGTTCTCCAACGTGTACTTCAGTTGTGTTTCACTGTTTTGCGCTGATATCTCCTTAAATTTGGATAGATCTGAACAATTCAATAATGAAACTTTTTTAAATAAATCTGATCTAGCATCGTAGAGTTCGCCCAGTTCTGCACCATCAAGCGCTTCCACTTCAATTGGGGCATCATATTCCTGTTCAAATATTCACGAATTAATATAAAGTAAACTTTCCATGAATTCCTATATAGGGACTGGATTTTTTGCCAGGTGAAATTTGAATATGTGAAAATATAGAAAAACAAAATGAAAGATTTGTAACACGGTAGACCAAAAAGGCACTTGGAAAATAAAAATATTCAAGAAAGCAGTTTAAAACGTGTTCACCAAATATATATTTAGGATCAAATCAAATTCAATAACTTGAAACATTTATTGCTTTAATTCTATCAGAAAATAGCTGGATTAAATTGAAATTTTTTAAATTTCAACAAATGTTTCAGGTCAGAATGTGATTTCTATTATAACTATTTGTACAGTATTGGGGAAATTACCGGTAGTCCTATACTTTAACAATGGTCTCAATTTTGGGAATCGCATTCAGGGTGAAGTAATAGAATTGAGTAAATGCTGATTAAAGGCAGTCATTTACTGAATATTAAAAACAAGCACGAGCGCCTTTACCAGCTAGTATTCTTTGGATCTAACGTTGATAATCTTTACCGTATATCTTTTAGAAGATAATTTGTCATGGTTTTCATAACTATAGTATTCATTTTTAGTAACACTAATTTATCTATACAAACAATGACATCATTGTTGAAATTTATAAATTTTTCAAAAACTTGAAAATAATAAAATCAGTATTTTCAAAATTTTGAAATTTATACAACAATGGTTCACAGGCGGACAGACGGACAGACAGGCGGACAGACAGACACCTTCTCAAGAACATAAGCGAGTATACTCGCTAATTAGATGAGCCTGATTTGAAAAGATGGCAAGCTGGGACCCATTTTTGGGAACTAATTTTACAGTTTTTACCAATATTTTTTGGCGATTTCTGATTCTATTGACCCCTTCTAGTAATTTGAACATGATAAAATCCAGAAAATTTTTAAAAATTAAGAAAATTATTCAAACATTGAGTTAAATACTGATTTAATAAAAATCAATTAACATGCAAAATTAATTATAATCTCGAATTAATTAAAAACTCTAATATAAAATGAAAACATTTTATTAAAAATGTAAAATAGTTTTCCAAAAAAATGTTTCAAAAAAAATGTTTCGCCAAAACTGTAACAAATATAAATTTAAACACAAATTCAAACAAAAAAACAGCAAATTTTTCATTTATTTTTTTAACTGTTTCCCAAAAAAAAATGTTTCCCAAGAAATGTTTCCCTTAAATTTGTGGCTTTTTTAGGCCCGAATATCAGTGAATTCTAAAAAAATTGAGCATTTGAACCTTGCTTCAATTTTGTTGAGGTTGTGGCCTTAACCAATATAGCCAATAATATTGTACAAAAAGACATTTCAATTTGAACTGTACCTGTATAGTCTTCATGTTATTTATTTGACGATCGAATTCATTTAATTTCTCATCAATATTGTGCCAGGCATAATCAGAATTAGAAGCTTCTTTGATAATGTTTCGTAACTTAGGAGCGTCTAAACCTTCACATCTTAAATGTTTCAAACAAGGACAGCATTTCATCTTAAAGTCTGCCTGATACTCAGTGAATTCAGTTTTTAATTCAGCCAAACTTTCTTTCAAATCTCTTGTAATGAACTCGTCTTTTTCCACATCATTAACCATGTCATTTATTCTCTGGACTGTCTTGTTCATATTATCAAATAGCTGGACACAATTATTAACAAAGGTGTCATCAATAGTAATGAAAGGAGTATTGTCCGTTGTATTGATGTTCTTTAATTCACGCATAATACTAATAGGTAGCAGGTAATATTTAATTTCCTTACCCTTGTTATTTACATTCTGCAATAAGATTGATTTTTCTCTCATGAGCTCCAGGGCTTTCACAATGACCTGGGGCGGCGTACCAGATATTTCGCCGTACACATCGATCTTAAACTTATTGAACTCATTCATCAATTCATCATTTTTATTCATCTGTCCACTTCCAAATCCATAAATGCATCCAGCAAGCTTCTTGACCATTAAAGTCATATTGTCTTGTACAATTTTTGTATCTTTTTTCCCAGAATTAAAGTCCTCAACTGTAATAATGACTCGTCCGCCCCATTGAATGCCAATAACAACGTGCGTTATATGTGATATGACTATGCAAGGCTATCTATATTCACTAACTCAAGAAGCTCATTATCAGTGATATTGATTTCCTCGTATTGAGTTGAAATCGATTGAATAAGCGAGGCTTTAACACTGCGAGCGCTAGCTTTCGTGCAATTAAAGTATCTGACTGTGTCTTCCAGCTCAAAACGACCACCAAGGACGCTCAACTTTGATTCATCTGGCACATCCAGTAATTTGAATTTTTCATCGTATGTGTCCTCAATCGTGTGCTTCAATAGTTGTTTTTGCTGCAAAGTCACACTTGATTTCGGTTTTTTATCACCAAATAATGATTTATTCGAAAATTCAGCTAAATTAGCATTGTACAATTCACCCAGTTTTGCCACTAGGCCAAAAGCTTCCAGTACAAATAAATTTTCAGATCCCTGTTCAAATAATTAACAATATACTATTAATTTTATTACAATTGTTATTCATATGTCGGTAAGTTTCCTATAATTAAAAAATATTTCTTGCTTTCAAATAATCTAGGTACTACCAAGTTATTTGTCGGAGTTTTCTGATTTTCTCTTTTGCATTTTATCACCTTGGGCTTATGTATTTTATATATAAATTTGTAGCGGCAGATGGCATTGACATTATGACTGGTAGAAAAGGTATATTAATATCAAGAATAAAAATTAAATCTAATAATATTCACGAAAAAATAATGGAAAAAATCAAACATTTGTAAAATGAGCAAAGGTTAATAAGGATTTATATTGAATTTCATAGTTGAAATAACTATTATTTAACCCTGAAAACCTAACTCAATATTTTAATATTTTGATCAGGTTAGCTTTTCAATCTTTAATGAATAGCAGGTATTAATGGCAATAGTTGTCACTAACTTTGATCACAACACTGAAGGCTTTAAATCTTGTAATGTATAGACAGTTGTCGGCAATTATTATTTTTATTCTACAGACGGCTCGTTAAGGGTAAATTTATGCTAAAATTAACCAGCATATTTTATGACATATCCTTATGTAGACTTTCATTTCGCGTCTTTTCATTTCCGAAACTTTCATATTCCCGTCTTATTTTCTAAGCAACTGGCAAATTAATATATTTTTTAATAAACTCAACAACAGTGGGAAGAATTATATCTCTGACGTAGAACATAGACATGAATAAGCTTTTCGTATAGGGATGTGCGAGGAGGTATAGACCCAAATATCCCCTCTGAGTTTGAGATTTGGCAAAATAACACTTCCTGTGTTTTTAGGTTCTGCTAGACCACCCTCGACTTTTTGCTAGGGACCTATACCGAAAATGGCGCCTAAGGCGCCATTTTTGGTAAAAATGGCCGGTTTTTACCGAATTTCGCCAAATTTTAGCATAAATTCAACTAATTTATGCTAAATTTAAGTGAATTAATGCTGAATTGTGCTAAATATAGCTAAATAACGCCAAATTCGGTCGAAATTCGGTCACAATAGGGCATTTTCGACTTTAAACGCCATTTTTCGGCGGCCATTTTGGCGGCCATCTTGTTTTCAAAATACCCCCACCTATACCCCCCTGAGATAATTTTAATTTGATATTTTAGACAAAGTTTTCATAACTTTCGGATTTGAGAATAAGAGCTAACTTTAATTAAGGCATGCAAACAATATTATACCTGTTTCAAAATTTTATGATTTATTAATAAACGTATTATAGAATAAGAATTGAACGGAACAGGAGGAGAGGAATTTACTTTCTAGAACAAGAGAGGACAAATTCTCTTGGAACATGTCCTAGAATCTATATTAAATGTCCTTGATTATTACTGTACTCTTGCTTATTTTTTCATAAATATGCAGATTTAAAATAACATTATTAACCCTGATTTCAACCAGGAAAAATCTTCCAAGCACTAAAATAATAAAATGAGTTCTGTTTCATATTTTTTCTATCATAAATAGGAATAATCTGAACCAGACAAATCTAATGTCATCATCAAGAAACCCTTTATAACAATTGCTAATATAAATATACAATTGTTGGTTTACTCTTATAATTTATGCTTGTATATTTCTATAAATTGCCAAGTATTAAATGGTCTAAAAAATAAGCTCACCATGTTTGATTAGTCCAAAAAATATAATACTTTTCTTATTTCCTTTTAATATTTCAAAAAATACTCGAAAAAATTTTCAAATAAAAGAGAATAAATATATTTTACATTAACTTAAGGTACTGTTAAGTGCAAACCAATACCCCATGCTATTGAATTTGGCGCTAAAATACTGCAATTGTTTGAGTCAAGTTATAAATGTCAAATGTTAAGTTAATTTCAAATCTATTCAGGGTTACAAATGACTATTAAATTTACACCTTGACTCAAACAGTTGTATACCTTTTTGCGCCAAATTAAAGAGCATGGGGGATTGGTTTGCACTTAACAGTACATGCGAACCAATCAGATTAGAGGAAGTATTGAACTGAATATACTGTAAGTTACACTGCATACTATAGGAGAAGTATAACATTAACAACATTATTACCTGGATATAGGGGAGGGGTCCAAGTGTACAGGGTAAATCAGAATCAATTAACCATTTATTTATTTAATTCAATTAAAATTTATTTTTTTTATCGTTTCGTATATTTTATTAGTGATTATAATGTTTTAATTGAGTTAACCATAAGATTAGGATCTAATCAATAACTGCAGCCATTCTTCGGGATGTCTTCTATTTGTACGTAATTTCTGTGATTATCACTAAAAGTCTAATATTTTTTTTGACTTTGAATTTGAATTTCAAAAATTGAGACAAAAATTCACTGAAATTGAAAATATTTATCGTTTGAATCGATTTATTGGATTGTCTTTGGATTTAATATCGAAAGCGATTCCATTTGAGCTCCGGTGCAGTCATGGATCGAATACATCGGCCGGACTCGAGGCCATGGATTTTGGCCGGAAGTGTCAAAATTGAAGACCTGATCGAAACGTGGGCTCAAAACGAAGTGATGACTGAACTCAATGTCAATCAACACAATCTCAAAGAGTTCGTCAAAAGTGATCTTCAGATCGACGACCAAATGGTTGAGCTCTTAGACAAAGACTGTTTGCCATCGAATCTGGACTGTGAGGGCGAAGATGAAGAACTGTTTGTCGCTTACGAGAAGACATTTGAGATCCCATCGAATGTCAAGTTAGAGACACTTCGGCTGCAGAAGCAACACATCGAGAGGTACGCCAACGACAAGTGCTACCGAACCGCATGTCTCCAGTCTTTGCGGTACAGAAACCGATTGATTAGAGTCGAGAAGAACTTGGATTTCAATGGTTTGCACTTCACGTCAATTGTCTTTATTTTGTTCGCCTTTTGTCTCATTTCTCGATTGTCTTCATAACAGCCGACGCCATACCGAAGCTCGAAAAGCCAATAGCAGTGCTGACCGTCCAGTTGTACCGTCCGATTCGGTTCAGTACACACTTCGGTAATACTCATCGCTATTCGTTTGTTTGCGACCAAGAATTGGAAGTCCTGTCCTCTCAAGTGCTGACTGAACTGCGCGACACATTCACCTGTGTCTCGGATATCTCCAATCCCGGCGACTGCAGTGATAACCCCAGGACTGCACTCAACATAACGGCAGCCGATGTATACAAATCCGGACTTTTCTTCATAAACAACACATTCTATAACGATATGAGAAACCAATTGAATAGGGATTACAGCGAGTATTGCATCAATCAATCAATTCATTCAATACTTTCTATTCAATCAGTGTATTCCTACTTAGACTGCAAACGCTAAGTCCCAATAGAGGGCAATGGCCTCTCCATTGGCTCTATTTGTATAACATTTTTCTGCATTGCTATATAGTTCTCGCATAGCATAGCATTGACTGCACAATACAGTCAGCTCTGCGAAGAAGCCGAACATTTTGATTAAGTGTTTGCAGCTCAGAGACCTATGTGCACATTCAACCATATACTATTCCCCGCATACCCCGGGCCAAAGCGAAAAGGTTGCGAAAATGCCACAACTTGTGCGCATTTGCTCTATTCGGTCCAATTTGACTAAATTAAGCCGAAATTCAGTTAAATTTAGTCAATTGTTACCAAAAAAAGTCGACATTTTTGTTCGTTTACATCACAAAAGTACTGGGCCCCAAAAACCCAGGGGGGATTTTGCTGATTTTCGAATCTATTCGGGAATTTGGACCCCCGGACACCCCCCCCCCCCCCGGCAATAATATCAATGGTTTAGAACTGCAGTAAAGTTGTGCCAAAGCATTGTTCGAATTGATCTGAACTCATATGGCATTCATTTATAGACCAATCCTCGAATGGGCCCAAAAGAGTGACCGCGGAATCGGTCCATTCGGAAGGGCACGGATGGAGGAAACGAAGTTCAGTGATCTGGAGATCCAGTTGGGTTACCCCTACCTCTATCAACATCAGGGAGACTGCGAACACATTATGGTCTTCAGTGACATTCGACTGTTGAAGCCGTGCGTCGATAGCATAGATCCAAACGATTACCCGATGATTGTGAGCACAAACCGTCGAACGCAAGTCCGGTGCGGACTCTGTGACCTGAATACAGCCAAATGGATCACTTTCGACAACAAACGCCTTCCGGTGAACCCCTTCTTCTTCTGTGAGAATTGTTTCTATGCTTTCAATTACGATAAGAACGAGTGCAAAGTCGGACACTTCAGGGCCTATCCGTATTTGGACAAATCGGCGCTTCTGTAGCCCATTCCTAGTCATTGGTCGCACTTTCGACAGTCATATCAAATGATTTTCTTTTCATAATTAATAACAAATTGCAGTCATTTTTGAAAACATTTTGTTTGACTTTATCTCTAATAAAGAAATTAAACAAAAGTTTTTTCAATTATTTATCGAAAATTCCTCTCTAAAGGACCGGAAGATTAATCACTTGACTAAACAGAAAATCTATTGAATGTTGTGTTGACAGCAATAATATAAGGAATTTTTGAATATAAACAAAACTAGACTTGAATTTGAAACCAAATGTTTTCAATTGTTTTCAAACCTTGCAATCACTGGACACTCATTGTATGGTAAGCCTAAGATGTGAACTGTTCGGTTGATCTGATCCAGTTCTTTGTCTGTTGAAGAGAACAGTCAAGAGCATTTATGCTGCTAAAAGTTCTCGAAAAAATGTTCCCAATAGCGATGATCTGGCTCAATTTGCAGAGTTGTCAAATTATACAGATAAGTCTTTATTATTACAAAATATGTGCTTTCACTCACAACAACCGAATCAATAATTAAAATCTATGAATAATTAACGAAAAATAGGCAAAACTTTTATTGAAAACTTTGTTTTTATCGATATTTATAATATATTTATATTTCAAGACATAATGTTTTGAAGTCATACTAAAACTCTTATAACTCTTATAACTATAATATTAATTATATTTAGTATTAATTACTTCGAAATCAAATGATTATATTTTAGATTCAATTTAGTCTAATCTGTGGACAACTATGAGAAGAGCACCGAATGTTTGCTTATTATTATTAGAGCTCACTATAAATGACTGAAAAATTGACTCAAAAACTAATGATTGATAAAAGCTTTGATTGATTTGAGTCTTCGTTTGTCTTAAAACTAAATTATTTATCAATTCTTCGATTAATACAAAAAAAAATATTTTAAGTCAAAAAAATTGTTAACTAATTCGAACAGAGATTATGTTTGGGTCACGTGTTGTAACTGTAGGTGACATTGATTACAAACCCGAACGGGTTTTAAGTATCCATAAGAGGCTAATGGTATGTAATTATTGGAACAGTTATTGCAATAGATTTGTCCGCAATTCCTGCAGTGGTGTCGGCGCCTGATTATAGTGAAATGGGAACAGCAGTCGGTGCAAAGGGACACGAGTTCGTCCGGAACCCAAATGGGCGGCATTAGTAACTGTTGTGACCTTTGCCTCAGGTCTGCCATGTTTTGAGTCACGTCATCCGAGTCTATGCTTTCCGTTTGTGGCGAACAGTTACCACTGGTCTGACTCATCAAAGAATTATCGTTTGTAAAAGTGGTCGAACGGGAGATCAGACCATTCAACTCATCCGTTTCAGTGTTGATAATCTGAGCGCCGGATTCACTGCTATTAATATCAGAAAATTCAATGAATTCTTTCGCTTCAATCGCTTCCTCAACACTGATGTCGTCCTCATCGGGCGAACGGTTTAAGTCGAAGACATTCCTTAAGATATTCCTCAAATCGCTGGCGTAATTGGACTGTAACTGATCTGCGATTCCTATAAGACAACCAATGAATGTAAGACAATGTCTGAGACAATGGAACAGACAATAGAACAGAGATCTGATTCAATACAAACCGGCGATTGTGACGAACAGCTTATGCAATAGGAGTCGGGTTTGCGCCGGAATATACTGAGAGTTTTTAGCGCCGATAGCTATGGGTGCAAATGAATGGAACCAATAATTAGCTTTGAATCCAATAATTATCGGTAATACGAGTCATACCTAAAGCTATTTCAAAGGAGTCGACGGAAGCCGTTGTGGTTGTCGTCGATTCGATGGAAGTGACGCTCAGATTGTCTTCACACGCATTCGGCGGAATGGGAACAGTGTTTGTGGATGTGATCAGTGAGAGAGTTGAGACAGACTTGACTTTGTTTTCCAAATCGACGGCTATTTTCTGAATCCTGTTCTCCGGAACCGAATTACTTCTCTTTCTTTGATTTGCTTTAATCGAAACGCTTTGAAGAGAAATCTGATCACAAGAGTTGGAAGCACTGGAAGCGACACTCTCTTCATTGATCAGCAGTTTCTCCAAGACTTCGATTTCGATTCGACGCAAAACAAGCAAAAGATCGCGAATTTTCAGAAGTAAACTAAAGAAGCGATAAATCGATTGAATTGTGAATACAATCAACGAATCAAATGAAAGGAAAGACTCACTTATGGAACGGCTTGAAAAGACTCGACAGCTGTTCCCTCGACTTCTTACAAATGGCGGATCCATTTCCCTGTAAGAGTCCGTTCACTATAGCGAGTCTGGGAATAGCGATCATCGCTTTGGGCTGACAGTCATCGATGTCGTCCTGAGATATGAGTCGTCGCTTCAATGCGTGGGAAAGGGTTTCGCTGAAGAGGACAATCACCTCCTGCTGCTTCTCGATCTCGTGTGCGCTCTTAATCGGAAGCATTGCCTTCACGTACTCGTATTCAAACGATGAGAACAATTGGTCGAACTGTTCGAGTTTGCAGACCATTTCGAAGGAGAGATTGCCTCTGAAGTGACCCAATGGTCACATAAGACATTGGCATTAATGGGCATTCAATTGCAGTACTCATACAAACAGTTGTTTACCTCTCGTCTAAATCATTGCAACAGTTTCTCAGATCGAGTCTCAACTGATCCAAAGTAGTCGTAAGTGATTTAGCCATTGGTCGCAAAAGAGCTGATTCGCTCTCGTGGTTCATAATGTTAGAGCCGGCGGCCAAACATTCGGCGCCGAACCATATTTGTCCGTTCAAAGACTCGGCCCCTTCGCCCGTAAGCAAGTCATCTGTAGACCGATTCCAACCAAAAGACAAAATTGTTTTAAAAATACTTTATTATTATTGCAAACAATTGTTTGGAACCAAATATAGACATAATATTACAAATAAAATGCTATAAAGAACTCAATTATAATAATAGCAAACATTTTCTCTTCAGTGATAACTCCATTAAATAAATTGCGAAAATATATTTCTTTTTTTTGGGGGGGGGGGCTATCTTGAATATGGAGAATATCCTGGTGAAATTAAAAGCAATTCTGATTTCACGCATTTTGACCACAAATAAAGACAATCACGCATTTCAAGACAGATATGGAGAGGACTCTGATGCTTTTGTTAAAAGTGTGATTTTTGATTATTTAGCCATTGATTGAATAGATATACAAAAATGATTGAGTTTGCCGTTTGAACCATATTTGTAGCCCTTATGGCTCTCGAGTTATTTAATTTCCAATTTTGGATTTCAATACAATTTTGGCCAAAATGTCAGATTTTCAAAAATTCTTTTAACCCCTGCCCCGGGAGCAAACATTCTGAAAAATTATAAGCTGGAAATATAAGCTAGTATAAAGTTATTCTTAGCTAGAAACCAGGATGAAATAACGATATTTTCTGAAAATATCATTATTATTGAATGTACAGCCGAAGACTAAAATCGTTGCTTTACTCTAGTGGTCGAGCCCTCAAACCACACATAATTTTTGTTGCAGTTCTTGGGGCCAAGAATTAACCCCTTGATAAATTTACGATAATTGGCTCAGGTTAAAGTGACCAGGATAAGTTTAAACATCAAAATCCGCTTTAGGTAATTAGGTAATGAATCCCAATCCTAAAGTTCATTACGAATAAGCAAGCTTAGGCTTTGTTCGCCACTGAACTTCTATCTTACTTGACTTGAGTCCAAAACTAGATTTCAAGACAGAAGTTCGTT
>JAQIWA010002054.1:0-14847 GCA_034693305.1 Eueremaeus valkanovi
AATTCCTGTTATATATATACCATTTTAATGGTGACGCAAGTGAAAATGACTTAAATGACTCAAGAATATTGTCCTTAATTATAAGTTATGTTCGGGACAATTATGCAGTCATATAAAATGTAGCCTGCTCAGAAAATGAAATTTTTCTTACGGTATTTATTATGGAAGAGATGAAACAAGAAAGTTGAAAGTGTGCACTAGCATTGTTGACTCATGTGCTCAATCAGTTATCATCCTGCAACATTATTTAAAGATAGAGGAATTACCGCACACTGCTCTCCCTATAAGAATTTGAGCAGGGCACTTACAAATATAATCTGAAAAACAACAAAAATATTTGTATGGAATGATATGTGCCGGAGCATCATTATCAAATTAAGAGGGAATATAAATAGTGAATTTCATGTTTTGATTATAACCTTGCTTAACCGATTTTTTCATAATTGACCCCGAAAAATAAGAGACCTAGTTAGGGAACATCTGTCCTCACAATCATACACTGTTAGCACGTTGATAGCAAAAGCATAGAAATGTTAGGGGAATCCGTGTCGTGTGCATAAGCGATCTCACTGATAAGATATAATTGCATACAATTATGTAAATTAGTTCAAGTGCACAGATAATGCGAAAAAATTTAATGATAGCAACGAAGAAAAAGATCCATTTTTCGTTGAGTTTCTATATATTAAAACATTTGCTGACATTTTGATACGATATTAACAAAGAAATTGTTTGAAAATTACTTAAAATTATAAAATTGGATACGTAAAAAAACTAAAGGTAAAAAAAGTTATTTCAAGTATTCTTAACAAATATACCCACATCCATTATAAAATAAATTGACAGAAAAAATATATTTAAACAATAATTTTTTGTCCATCGAGCCTTTGGGCTAAAATTGGTGGAAATCAAATCAATTTGTTATTTTTTCAAATTTGACAAATCGGTTTTCTCGCGAGATTGGCCTCTGTTTTTGAAACAAATTTATTCTGAAGAAACAATTTGGAGTGAGGCTCAAAATCAATCGCCTCATATTTTCTATGCTACTGTTCTTCAAATTCCGAATCTACCAGAGAGCATAACTATATTTATACGTATAATCCTCACTTTGCCAATTGGTAATAACTTATTTTATACAATTTTTTATTTTTTTCAATATAATTCTTTATTTTGATAGGAAGTTCAAATGTTGAAAAATCCTTTTCTATATTGAATCACATCCGTTCCAACAGACGCATAAATTTATCTCCTGATGTACTGAATTATCTTATGGTTTTAAGAAATAATGGTCCCAAAGATATACGCAAGTTTGATTCTATGTTCGTGGCAAAATATTGGCGAAATGTTGAACATCGCTATTTAGTCGATAAACTAGGTTGTCAACCTAAGAAACAATACACATACGATGATCGGAAAAATAGTCAATTTTTTCAAGAAAGTTGCTTTTTCTAAAAAGATTTTTCTTTATTTCCACATATTTAGTTAATTTTAAATTGATTAATAACAAAATTATTGTTCTCATATGATTTGGGTTTATAATTGCTGTTTATTCTACAACATTTGAAATTTCACTGGTTTTTACTAATTTCAAATAAAATTTAAAATATTTTACTTTTTAGCCGTACCTTTTCTTGTCAGTGTTGCTATCAACGTGCAAACAGTGTATGCTCACAATACTGTACTACCCCTACATTGTTGCCACAGGCTTACTAATTCAATTGGCATTCAATTCAAATTTATAGTAAAGTATTCAAATGCGTGCAAATAAAATATCAGTAACATCCAGGTGAAATCCAGAAATTAGTTTTGAGTCTTTTTCATTGTGATTATTTTTCACTGCTCAGAGTTCATTCATCACTTGTGGTTTTTACTCCAGATCCTGATGAATTATGCAATTTTGCAAATATAAAGACACCCTGTACAAAAACGCAACGATTTTAGAAAAATTCCTGATAAAGCTATTCGATAATTTTTAGCAAGGATCATTTTGAATTGCTGAAATTCTATTTAACCCTAGTGGTTTTGGCCCTGGAGACAAGTGCTTGTTCATTGTTATTAGTGCTGCGCCAGTAAAAAATCGCTTAGTGAAAAAATTTTTGCTAGTTGCTTTACAAAAATAGAAATTTTCCGTTCTTCTCATCAGGTTTAGGCTCCAGCTTGGATTAAGCGTGTCAGGGTCTCTATGGACGGCTGTATATGTCACAATTAGTCGGAAATTCCCAGTGAGATGGAGCCTCTCTTCAATCGAACGTAAAGTGTCTTGCTTATTTTATTAGAAACGGGAAGTTTTGAGCACTAACCTTGTGTAGTTTCTTACAAAATCAGAATTAAAACTCAATTCTTTTTGCACTTTAAACTCACAGTAAGTCTTCGTGTGTTAACTGTTTATACTGTACCAGAGTATACCAGAGTATACCAGTATATACCAGAGTAGTTTATTCGAAAGCTATTCCTCAACACATATTCGTATCTGAATTATAATATATAGCACTTGTGTATTACCAGTTAGTATTAGAGATAAATCCAATTTGAAGTCAAATATTAATATATAAGTATTATATTCAATAAAAATCTTTATTTTATAACAATTTATATAAATAAACATAAAATCACAAAATATTGACAATAAATATATGAATAATAAATATTTAATAATAATAATAATAATAATGAGATGAGAATTGAAATTAAATTAATTTTTATATAAATAAAAGAATAGAATTTACATTCCGTACAATCCGGGTACATTTCCCCTATTAAGAGGATTGCCCCGAACCACCCCGGCTGATAAGACATCGTGTTTACGGGAATAGCCGCTCGTTTGTCTGGCCGGGTGGTCAGAGAAGGGGGCCAACCAGAAGGGCTTAACGATACCATATGTAGGCCAACCATAGTTCTCGAAGTATCCGATCGACGCCTCACACGAGTCCAACGTTAGAGCCAAAGCGCACAGACAGACAATGAATGTCTAGAAAAGGATTTACTCTAATGCTTAAAATTTACTAAAAATAATTCTATAGAAGAGGTGCTTAGAATTGATTTATAGGTGTATTTAAAGTAAGAATTTCTTTACTATAATAAAAAGTTTTACTTACAATATATTTATTCATTTTGTTTGAATTATTGTCTTCTCTCGACTTAAACCTCTTTCGAGTAATTCTAAACTTTTTTGTATTACATATAAGTTTGTGATTCAAACAGAAGAATAGAAAAGTGTGAGAGTTTTGATGAGTTTATATACATATTTATAAGAATATGTGACCCAATGCTGATCATTGGTATCGAATTGGCCAAACGGCATCGGCACTCAGGAGCCGCCCATTAGCCTGAGACTCGAGTGGCCTTTTATTTTCATTGACACTCTAGTGGTGACGATATAATTGTGTACACAATGTCGACCTCAACAACTTGTATGCCTCTCTCTCTCTGGCCTTCATTGCGTTAATTGCTTTGGAGAGAGACTGAGAGCAAAAGTGATGTTTAAGAGCCCGAAGGCATTCACGTAATTCAGTTCAGTTCATCTCAACTTTGATTATATAAACTTTTGTGGCATTTCAGAAGTCAATTACAACTTATTATATAACAAACATTACTTGATTTTAACTCTCAGTCAATCTGACCTCCAAAATACAAAGCGGTGTTGTGTTCGCACACATTCACTATTTGGGTCAATGTAGACGATCTGACTTACATTTCTCACTTTTTCATTCCCTTTCTCTTATTTTTCTTTATTAATAATAAATTGAGTCCTAAAATAAGAGGAAAATTCTGCCAAAATATATAAACTTTATTTCAAATTATTTTCTTTAACATTCGCTCTTTAATCGATTAGTGAATGAACTGGTTGTTGACCAACCAAGTATTTTTCTTCTTTAGTGAAAGCAAACCAAAAGAGTAAAGCTTTAAAGTATCCGAAATAACAGTTTAATATTAATTATAAAATAAAGTTTTTTATTAATCAAATATTGTATTAATAACTTTTTGTCTGAATTGTGTCTATTATTTCTACCAATCCATCTCATCTACTTTGAATTTGTTCGGGATAATACTGTATTGACTATTTTCTAACTGTCTGTGCCACTTCATGGAAGTTCAAACTGATCAACTTAAGTGACTTTTGAAAATGTGGTCAATTGGATTGAGATATGTTTGACAACAGTTTCAATGTTTGTTAGATTAGTTCAAAGCATAGAAGTCGATGGAAATGAATGCTTTGATGTCTTAGTCCAATCCTCTGCCCATACGATTCGGACAATTATTATTATTTGCTATTTTCAGTGAAAGTGAATCGCAATGAGTGTAAAGGGAATACAATTGAAACTAACTATTAATATCTTAATTATTCTATTGCTGTTATAACGGATTTTTATTTAATAGTATTTTAATTTAAATCTATTTTAGAAATAATTAATTATTGATTAGTATTTAAAGACGAGTTTTAGAAATATTTAGTTTAAAAAACGAATAATAATAAGAGAATTAAAGAGAAGTTCAGATAAACTACAGCTTATGGCAGATCAAGAACTAGTTCAGTGCTGACTGTCTGTAAGGCCGCAATAGATTCTCAATGAACTGCTGAACTTTGAAGGGGTTGTGATCTTTTGATTCATGCGATATTCAATTCGGTTTTACCTTAAAAGACAACAACTCTTATTAAATATCATAGAATACAATGAATTTACAATTGAACTTTAAAATCAATAGCCAATTGTCAAACATTTTCTCCTCTAACCCACTAATCCTCTAATATTTATTATCGATTAACTGCTAATTAAGAAAAACTGAAAATTCATTTTCATATCCATTAGTATTGTTTGCACTCGGAGTAGAAGATGATCTTATGGGGTCTGCCCTCAGAATTAAAGTCAAAATTCATCGGATTTGAAATACAATGTAACAGGGACCAAATTAAAAAATATGTGAAAGACTCCCTTTTGTAGCCCTCTGCCCCTCTGCCCCTCTGCCCAGTTCAGCGCTTGTCATAAAAAAAAAGTTTATTTTTAGAAATCAAACTAAACTCCATTAACTGATTGTCACAACAAATATGATTTATCAGAAATATAATACTGTAGATTGAAATGTATGTTGAATACATTCTTTTTAAATCGATCTTGATGTTAAAGCAAAATATTCAACTAAGTTAATCTAGCTGTATCAATCATGTTTATTGTCAGATATTACCAAGCAGAGAACTCTTTGATAAATCCTTTAATTTTATAACTTTTGTGAAAAGAAATATGACTTCAATCGGAGAACATGGGCTCAATTCTCTTCAAAATTGATCATACCGTATATCACCCATTTCACCCTTCTTAATTTGCTCATAAAGATCTCAATTTAAATGGTGTCGAATGCGCCATATCTTATTGAAAATTGAAATGATTCGGATGATTCAGGTATTGCTTAAAAGTATTTTTTACTTTTTCTTATATTTTGTAAATAAGTTTTGATTTCAAAGCAAACAAACATAAGAACAGAATTTCTCGAATACTTTCTAAAAGCTGTTTACTATTTGTCTGTTTGTCTATTCAATTGAAGCTCATTTGTGACACAAAAATTAAATGATTTATTTTCCATTGAAAACATGTCATTGAATACATTTATTGATTGTTCTATTGAATTAAGTCCTAAATTCTTTAAAGACAGTCAAAGACAGTGATTAATCAAAATTATTTCTATTGAATCCGAAAATTTCCAATTTATTGCATAACAACTAATATTTCTTTTATTCACAAGTCTTTCGAAATTTTTAGAATTCGTTAGAATTGGCTATTTTTGGTCCACATCTTCCCCCTCAGAGTGCTTATGCAAATCTAAGTTGGATTTCATTAATATTAATAACAAAACATTGAAATTGAGTTTAATATCAATATATGAATAAATGATTTCAATTTCATTGTGTTTTAATAGTTTGAAAAGTTTTGATAATTTTACGGCTTATATGTATTGATTACATATCTGTTGTTTTCAACATAAAAATGCTCTATCAATCAAATGAGTTTTTCTGATCTGTTCTGCCTTGGTCGTCTTGGTCGTCTTGGTCGTCTTGGTCGCCTTGGTATCATGAAATAATTTTCATGTCCCGTTCCTGTTCAGGCCGAAGACGAGAATT
This sequence comes from Eueremaeus valkanovi, assembly GCA_034693305.1. Classification (NCBI taxonomy): domain Eukaryota; kingdom Metazoa; phylum Arthropoda; class Arachnida; order Sarcoptiformes; family Eremaeidae; genus Eueremaeus; species Eueremaeus valkanovi. The sequence goes on from JAQIWA010002054.1 coordinate 6,113, forward strand.
TGTGAGTCGGGTAATTTATAATAATTACTAATTATGAAACCCAAAGAATATTTGTATGATTTAAAGGCATCTATTTTTTGTCGTTATTTAGAATCTGATTGCAATCGAATGGACTGTTTGGAAGTTTGTCTCAATTCTCCCCCAGAATCTGCTCACAACTGATCCGAACACATTGAACACTTGAATACAGTGTTCGTCATTTGCTACCGAATCCACAAAAAGCCATAAATACTTTTTAAAATTAATTTGAGCATGCTTAGATGTTGAATAAACTGCAGACAGACTATTTTGAGCTGTCTTTGACATTGTTAACTAACATGTAAGCAGGGCTATATAATGAAGAATACCCGAAACAAAGCAACTAAATTGTAAGCTCGAAATCTTTAAATGTATGCCCGGAATCATTTTCAATTAAATCTGAATACTTTGATTCAAATAAATAAAATAACAGTACTTTTTGTTTTGTGTGCATTAAGTGGCCTGGACATAGTCTGGAACAATTTATCCACAAGGTGTAACAATAAAGTGACTGTATGTAAATTTGGTGTAAATTACGCGTAAATTTCAATAATATCAATAATTTTAGTGTAATTTTACAACTTTTACGATTCAATCAGTGAATGTCAGGGTTTTTGCGCATGAGTTGAGTCAACAACAAAATGACTACAGTTTTGGTTAAAACAAAAAACATTTAATTAATTGCTTTGTTTTGACAATAAATTAATTAAATTATTCGACAAATCAGTATTGAATTGAAATTATATAAGACTTAAGACAAAGAACTCGAATCTGTGGCACAATGTCTGTGGCTTTCATTCCTCAGCAGAAGACGAGAGCAGTTCTGAGTCCAACACAAATACAGAAGGTTTGCATCGATTGTACATTTGATTCAATGCTTAATAGCTTTTGATCTTCTGATTGGACATCAATGGCACAGATGTTGGACGAGAACACACATCTGATTCAGTGTATAGTCGACTACCAGAACAAAGGCAAAGGACAGGAATGCCTTCAATACCAACAGCTATTGCACCGAAACCTCGTATACTTGGCCTCAATCGCCGAAACCAACCCAAACATCAATGCATTACTACCGCCGCCGCAGAGCTTCATACCGACCACTAATCCGATGAACAACCGATCGGTGTCGCCATCGATGGCGCAGTCGATGCCCTCAATGGCAGGCAATGCCAACCAAATGCAAATGCATTCGCAATCACTTCCACAACATCTTCAACAACAACAACAACAGGCGATCGCCAATCAGTCGGGTGGAGGTCAGCACCAGAACCAGCACCCGTCTGGACAGCAAAGATCTCCATCAGTAACGCCTCCTTCGTTATCAGCGGACAGTCGTATAACACCCCCGAACTCATCCAATGTTCAGCCAAACGACAACTTCATAGATGGCCCGCAAAGACCTCCCTCTCAGTCGTCGTTATCCCAATCCCAGCCACAGTCCTCACAGCCGCCGCCTCCACTGCAGAGCCAGTCTGGAGGCCAACCGCCGCCACAGTCCTCAGGAGGAGGACATCAAATGCCACCAAACAGTTCACAACCACAACACCAACAGTTAGGACAACAACAAACTCCATATTCGCGTTCAATGTCGGGCTCACACGGTATGCCTCCGGGAGGGCCGCCACCACCGCCCACCTCAGCGCAGAGCCAGTACGGAATGATGCCGCCCCCACCCCCGCCCCCACCGGTCTCCCAATACGGGCCACAATCGCAACCGAATGCCTATCAATACGGCTCACAATCGGCTCAATTCAATCAAAACTATTCGCAACAATCAAACGCTGGCTTTCCGTACAACTATCCGACCCCTCCCGGCACTGGTCCTCCCGGTCCACCTCCACCCCAATCGGGACCGGCCGGGGGTTATCCACCGCCGCCTTCCAACCAATACACAGGATTTCAAGGTTATGGTCCGTCGAGTGTCGGCCAATCAGGTCCTCCGCCACCACAACAGCCCCAGCAGTGGTACTCACAATCTGCTCCGATGCCCACTCAGACTACTCCATACGCGGCGCCGACTCCACCGCATGCGTCGCATACGACTCACAGCGGAGGACCTCCTCCTCCACCGCCGCAGTCCTACTCCGGTTACTCGAATCCCAATTACAGCCAAAACACTCAATACTCACAACCAAATTATGGCAATACTTACGGACAGCCCTCCGGACCCCCACAACCACAGAATGGCGGTTATGGCGCTCAGCCTAACGCCGGTCCTCCACCGCCGCCACAGCAAAGACCTAATTATAACCAGCAGTCGTACGGACACTACTCTCCCCGGCCACAGATGGCTGGTTATGCCGGTTATGAGTCTAATCAGGGATACCCTGGATATCCACCACAACCACAATAAACGCCATTTTTTTGTTCGGTTTATCACTTGTTTTGTCATTCGATATACTGTTCACTGAATTCAGTTTCCTTTCGATGTCTTCTTTCAATCAATGGTTTTGTGATATTATTTCAATATATTTAGACTTTTGTCCGCTTTTTGTAATCATTTCATTAAAATCTGAGATTAAATGCGAATTCTTTTAAACATTTAATTGTATTTAAATCGATATATAATTAAATTCATTTCAATTCTCGAATACATTTGGCGTTAAATCCTATAAAAAGAATAATTATTTGAATTTTATTTTATTTATAATTATTTCTCTATTTTGTGAACTATTTATGAAATTAATAAAAAGTTTGAAAAATATTAATAATAATTTAATTAATATTTATTTCTTTTCTTATATTGAATCCAAGAAAAGGGAAAAAATAAAAATTAATTAATAAATAATTTTATAAAAAAATCTATTCATTTGGATAAAAGTTTTTTATGTTAAGCATACGAGTGATCACTTATAGCCACTTATAGGTCACTGTCTGAACGATTGAACCCAATTCTGATAGACGTTATACACAAATGATTGCGCCATTACTTTTGCAATACTTAATCAATAGGTAATCATTGGTTTATTTGGAAATAGCAGTGTTTGTAAGCAGGGTCCAATTCTAATTCGATTTGAAGTACAAAAAGGTTCCTGACTATACTGACTAATCAATTGCACCAGGGTGTTAGGGTGTCACTAACAAATAAAGTGCTACTATATGTGTGTCGGGGTTCTGATTTTCTCTTTTGCAATATATAACCCAGGACAGGTATTCTATATACAGTATAAATTTGTAGCAGCGGATGACCATCCTTTGGGGGTGATCAGGGAGTTTTTGCATATTTTTCGGGGAAATTAAATTGTTTTTTATACTAAAACCTTGAAACAAAGCTCAACAAGTTATATATCATTTTTATCGTCAATTCAAGCTTAATAATATTATCAAGTTGACTTTCGAAATTTCTTCAAAAAATTTCAATCTTGCTAAAAAAGCCAAATTTAAAAAATCAATTTATATATCATCGAATCCCAGGTCATGTGCTGATTCAAAAAATATATAATATGTTAGGGTTAGCAGGATCATAAGGAGCTTAAAACATGAAAAATCAAAATTCCCAAAACTGACCATTGGCCATTTCTACCTGTTACAGCTGCCATAAGCAGCTACAAAAGTCCTAGGTGATAGATTCCAAAACAGTAAATCAGAAAACTCCGACACACATATACTAGTCCAATACTGTAACAGTGCTGGATGCAAAAAAAAATTTGGAACGCTTCACGATTTTGCGTGTCATCCTTGCGCAGGGGCCATGCTAATCTTCTCTGTATCGTTCCAATTTTAGTATATGTCCCGCCGACACGGGACAACTACTATACACTGCCTTTCCTTATATACTCCTCCAAACACTACTATTATCTCCATTACAGTCCATAACTGAAGCCTTTATTTTTGCATTTCATTGATTTGTATTCACATTAATCAGAAATCTTTACATAAAATACTGAAAACTTTTTATTTTTACATTAAATTCAATTATTAAACATTTGAATGGATTTATAAAATTGATTCAATTTTTAATTTAAAAGCTAATTAAAACCTGTTTTTACAATCGTTAGCAAACATTTGCAGAACAAATGCACTGAAATGAGGCTTAAGTGCGAACAGAGAGTGAAAAGCGTAGGAAAGGCTGAGTTCATAGGTTTGCGTCCAATTGAGTGAACGCTTGCAGTGAATGCTTTGAGGCTTTTGTATGCCTTTTGTGTTGTCTTTAATCAAATCAATAGTCAATCGAAACCGAAATCAATCGCTCTTTCAATTGATTCATACCCTGAAGAGCACAGATAGCCATTACCGCAATCGATGTCTACTATGTCTGACTCGAACTTAGATTCAGTCGAATTAGATGTCGAGGACTCGACGGCAGAGAACGGCGGCGACGAATCGACCGGTGCTTTGGCCGACGACGAGCACAACGACTCGGACAGGCATTCAGACCATAACATCAATAATAGTGGCGACGCCTCTGAAGACCCAGAACTGGAGGCCATTAAAGCACGAGTCAGAGAGATGGAAGAGGAGGCGGAAAGGCTTAAGATTATGCAGGAAGTGATGAACGACGAGGACAAACACGACTCCGACAGTCCTAATGGTCAGTCCTATTGCTCTATTACTTTATATTATATTATATGATATGTCAATCACTGTAGAGATCAGATTAATAGACAGACATTTGTTGATTGAATTCAATTGTTTTGAATTCACTTTAAGTCCAATCCCTTTCCCATTGAATGCATTGATTGACCGGTGAATCGGAATTAAGAGACGAATAGATCTGTTCTTTCAGTTCTGACCATTTGATTGAGAAATGAAATGATTTTTAAAATAATTGATTGTTTTGTCTCTAAAAGCGAGTACTTCTGGAATGTCTATCGAAGAGAAGATGGAAGTGGACGGCCGGTCCGTATATGTGGGAAATGTATGCATTGTTTAGACTTAACTTACATTATATTGAATACAATTCAAAAAATGATGATTTGCTTCAAAACATGTTAGACTTCTGACGCTCTTTGATGTCATTGTATTACTGATTGCTTTCAATGAACTCTTTATTCAATTATATATTTGACGACAAAATAATTTACTTATAAATCAATTTAAACCGAATCAAAGGTCGATTACTCGGCGACTGCCGATGACTTGGAGCGCCATTTTCATGGATGCGGTTCTGTTAATAGAGTGACAATTCTTTGTGATAAATATACGGGACATCCGAAAGGGTTGGTTCGCTTGACTTGAATTCACTTATTTTAGAATTGATTTTCAATTGTTTTGTCATTAGATTCGCTTATATAGAGTTCGCGGACAAAGACTCTGTGGAAACGGCGACAGCACTGGACGAGTCACTGTTCAAAGGCAGACAAATTCGAGTATAGAATCAAATTTTGTTTTTCTTTATTTCAAATAATTGTGAATTGATTTTAGAATTTATTGATAAAAACTTTAATAAAAAGGTTTGCGCTAAAAGGACGAATCGGCCCGGGATCAGCTCAACCAATCGACCGCCAAGAGGTTCTCGAGGCGCCAGAAGGGGCGCATATATGGGTCGAAGCGCGCCCTGGTTTGGCTCCAGAGCTATGAGAAGACCGTAAGTTTGGTTACTATCGATTGACCGCATATTCTCTTCTAATGACTGAATGCTTACATATATTTGATTCGATGGACAGACGTCGCGGCGGATGGTTTGGATACAGTCCTTATTGAGCAGCCTTTTGGTATAGTATCAAAAAGTTCTCAATTGTTTGAGTCGTCCGACGGTATAAGGAATCGCATCTCTCAACCAATCATTCAATTTTCGTAATTTCATTGACTTTTCACTAATTGGTCCGAAAATCCCTTACATCTGATGCAGAAAGTAGTGGAACAACACTTGACTTGAATGCAATTTATTTACAAACAAAAAAAGAAAAAAATAAATTAAATAAAAAAAATAAAAATATATTTAATGAAAAAAATAAAAAAAAATTAAAGAAAAAAATGTAAAAAATTATTTACAAAAAAATATATTTAAAAAAGAAATGAATGGAAGAAAAAGAAGTTCAGTTCTGCATCAGTTTGTGGGGAAAGGCTTTTTTCTCTTTTGCAGGTCAGGTCAAAGGGTTCGGCAGTCATCCAATGAGTACAACCAGAGCTTACCATTAAATAAGTTAATCGAGTGATGAGTTTAGAAGTTTTAATAAATACAAAACGCGTTAATAATAATTGCTTTTCGTTAACAAAAATGGGTTTTATTGGGAATGAAACGATTTGTCGCTCTTCTGGCGCCAAATGTGGTGAGTGATGGCCAGAGCCCCTCCCTGTACGAAACGAACAAAGTTATCGCCAACAATTGGTCCCATAGCGTATAGTCCGGGTGCGACCAGACTCTCGTGAGTATAGGAGTTGATGCTAATTGGGTTAGAACGCGGATCTATGGCTTCATTCTTCTTGATTCCCAGACTCGACAGCAGATGCACAGGTCTGATGAAACTGAGGTCCGGTTTCATACCGATGAGCACCAGAACGTAGGAGACCTTGACTTTAACATAAGTGGTCAGTTGGGTGTCGTCTGCGCCGATCCTGTTTACGAGAATCACTTCTTTATTACTTCTGATTTCTTTGACGCAATGCATGGCTAAGGGCTCGTAACAGCTCGGGAGTGACTGTCCCTTCATCTTGGAGTGCACTTTGTGGTACTCCGGGTACATATTCTCCGGCAGCTGATTGAATATAAGCGACGGGTCGTCCGGATGTCTGCGAAACGCATGGATTGTTGGAATTCTTCTAAATCTGGTGGCAATGACTGCGTCGGCAGCACTCAGTCCGGCGCCGATGATTAGGATTGGATCCGATGTCGGCTTTACTTTGGATTCAGACAATAGAGTCTCCAATTCGTTGAGTGAGTGCAACACAAATGGCAGGTCTTCTCCCGCGACCTGCAATCGGTTGGTGCGATCACAGTTACCGGTGGCCAACACGACTCGAGGACTAAAGTATTGAAACCGATTTCCATTTGAGTCGTGGCCTTCGATCTCATACTTATTCAACTGTTGGTTGAATTGAACGGATGTAACGGAACTAAAGTTCTTAAAGGATTTGATTAATCCTTTGGTTTTGACGTAATCTTTATAATAGTTGGCAACAGTCGACAGACTGACTCTACTCTCTCGCTTCAGGCCTGAACTCCATTCCCTTATCTCCATATCAGGTAATTGCATCCAAGAGCCCAAACTAATGGTAAGAATCTCTTTGCAGTCGTTCATCGTATGCCAGGCCCCTCCCGGCAGGCCTTTGCCGATCACCACGTGATCAACCACTTTGTCTGAATAGTGTTTCCACTCGAGTGTAGACGAGTTCTCGTAACCAAAGTCTGCTTCTGGATGTTGTAACTGATCCAACAGAACCGATACTTTGTTTATGGAACGGCCTTCCAGACCATCGCTCAGATACTCCAAGTCTTGTTCAATCAATGACTTATTTATAGCACTTTCATCGGTCAGTCTTTGGTGAAGGTATTCATTCGGATGTGTTATACAGTTCTTATAGTGCGGCCAATGGCCGGACAGCATATAACTCAGTGTTATAGCTGACGGTCCGTTCCCTATGATTACCACTTCTTTATCAATCGGGGAATCCATTAATGATAGGAATGAATCGAAACTTTTGATACAAATTCGATATAATCAGTAGTATATTGAATGTTAGGCACAGAATGATTCGGGTGCTATATATATATCAGAAACAATTTATTTGACAAAACTTTCCAAAAGTTCAGTCAATGAGAACCACTTCTATCGTGCTATCGAACAAATCTGATCTGAAAAGAATTGAGAACTGATTACTAATGATTAGCATTGCTTTCAATGAGAAAACATTGAAATATTGATTACTCGTAATGACTGTTCACTTCAATACATTTTATTTCTAATCATTATTGACATCAAAGCAGACCCAACTTCGATTCAGGTACTACTAAATCTGTGTTCCTTGCTTATAGTGCAAATTATACTCGAGCAGATTCGCAGCCTAAGGGCTCACATACTTTCGGAATCTGTCCATCACTTGAAAATTATTCGCATTTTTAATAGTTTTTACAAATTCTTAAGTTTTTTATACCAAAGAAAAATTGCATTCAATTATCGAAATTCAATATAATTTTATTACCGGTAATGCAAAACATTATTCAAATTGAAGCGATTAATGATTTAATTCCAATATTCAATACTACGTTGAAATACATTTATTGATTAAAGTTAAGTACAGTATTGCTCGTAGAAAAAGTCACCAGTAGTCGACTAAAATGGCTATGAAATTACTACTTCTCATAAAGTACTCACAAGTCAGAACTTAATTGTGTTTTCAATCTTCAACTCCGCTTCCGTAGGAAAAGAGGAGTATATAGTTTTGTTCCCCACCCCCTCCCCCGATCATTTTCATTCAATCTTATAATCAAAATCAAACTATAAGAGTGACTCAAACAGTGAAATAGTTTAATCACTGAGTACTTAATTATAACGACTGATAGAGTATGGACAACAAAACTACTGGTAGGCAATAACTCTTTTTTCTGCGATCATGACCAGGAACAATGGAAAATGGGCATTTGATTTTTAACTGTCAGCTGATCCAGATACAGATCCAGATCCAGATACATATTCACATTCATCATATTATGTATTATCAGGCTTAGACATTTTTTTTGAACTTGCATTCCCCTGATCACATAATTGACATCGAGTCCCATTCACTGTCAAATCCCAATCAGTAAAGTTCGTAACGAATATTCATTATATTTG
>JAQIWA010002055.1:0-14841 GCA_034693305.1 Eueremaeus valkanovi
GGACCAATATTTTTTTTAACAGTCTGCCGGCGCATACCGTTTCATAGGCGTGTATGCGGTTCATGCAGTTGCCGACTGAAACCGCATACAAGTCCGGTGAAAATGGTATGCGGTATGCGTTTCAGTCGATCCCGCGAAATCATTTCCATAGTATTTCATAATATATGTGAGCAACCAATGGCTCATTACTAACGCATCGATTGTTAACTCTTTCCATAAAAAGAAGATAATGAGTGACAGAAATATTATATTTTCTGATGGGAACACAATTGAGCCAATCGTTGAAATATGATTAAGCAATGAAAACCAAATTTATTTATAATTATGGGCGCACAGGGATGGGTGCAGGGATGGACAGACAGAATGCTATCATTTGCTTCACATTTCCCGCCGATTTCATCAGATTTTCCCCAAAATTATTAAATACAAAGAACCAAATCTATAGTTTGCAAAACAGTCTTGTACATTTTTGACACAAAATTGTGAGCAATGATATAGAAAACAAAGCAATTCAATACGTGTCTCAGATTGCTCTCAGACTATGCACTTCACTGATTAGTTTCGGGAGCTTTCCCTGAATTTTTGATTTAGTATTTATTGCTCACAAAGACTTGAATGACTCAAATGATTGGAAGTGAAGGCAATAAAATATGTGGCCTCAGCTCAGCTCAGCTCAATTTGCATAATGAAGATCCAAAACAGGAAAGCTATGCTTCAAAACTCAATTCCCTCTTCTTTTGAACTCATTTGAGCTGAGCTCCGGTAGAATAAGATTTGAACCAAAGAAAGAGAAAACAGAATTAAAAGAAGATTCGCTTTAAAGCTGACAATCGGTATAACAACAACTGAGGGGCCGATAGGAAAACCAGTGACGCTAAATGAGGACTAAAATAGATCCACATTCAAAATAATATCAATGCAATATTTTCGATATTAATTAGAATTTATTGACTGAACTCCAGTCAACTCTATTAAATCGATTGAATTATATTTTCATCTGAACTACTGATGAATATAAGAATATATTTATTTATTTATTCATTTCATTATTCAAATGAGTTTCCCTTCTGTTGACTATAAAAATCTTTTCAATAACCAATTTAACCCTGAAATGAATTTCTATTATTTATGATTCTGAGGCTAAATATAATTGTTTTTGCAAACAATTAAATAATTTTTTGTTTGATTTGTGTTAAGGAAAGAGAAACAACGACTGAAATTCATGAGGGGTTAATTTGTTCTAATCTATAGGAAATCATTTTTCAAAAGATTGACTCAAAGATATGTTAACTCAAAGAAGAGAATACATTCTCATTGATAACTGTTGAAAAACGAAAAAATTGAAAAAACACAAAATTTTTAGGGCTTTTGTTAAGCGATAAAAAATGAAAAATTAAAGCACTTTTAATATTCTGATATATTTTGGGATAATTTTCATTCTGTGCTCACTTCCGCTCAACTGTATTGTGAAGGACAGTGAACTTGAATGAAACCGAATATAAAACCTTTTGGAAAGTTAGCCATAATATCATTGAATGAAAATTAGATAATAATCAAAACGGTATAGAAATTCAGTGAAATTGAATTAAAACATGAACTCATTCTAATGATAAACAAGTTAACGATTGACTAACTTTTAAGTACACATTGAATGATAAACACAGAAATTCTTGTCTTATTTATTACACAATGAGTTCCACTTTTAAAGTGAATTACAAACAAAATATATTTTGACTTTTGAGACGATAAACACAATTTTGGGTTCGATTAAAAAAGTTTAGATTATATTAGAATATCATTAACTTTGGAAAACATGGAAACGATTCGCAAAATTTAGTTCATATTTCGCAGTAATAGGAGTATATATTTTGGTTGAAGTGAGCCTATTGTAACAGATGCTAAACCTATCGTAACTTAGATAACCATAAATAGGCCCTAATATTAATTATCTGCCCGGTGTTAATTGCTTATATGCTTTTTAAAAATACTGTTATTAGAAATGGGTATTAATATATTGGAGACATCGAAAATACAACAATATTAAATGTACAGGTAGATATGGTGGATAGTTGAATAACAAAATTAAGCATGTTAGATTTTAAAGTTGCAGAGTAGATAAACACTAGCATTTCATTTTACTTTTCCAGCTTATTTTTGTATCTTGTTTATGTATATCATTTTGCAGATCAGCATAAAATAGTTTCATGTTTTCATATCATTGATACAGTAGTTTACAATTATACGCCTTATGAAAAACTAGCCTGGCCAAATTGTGTTGCATGCAAATATAAAGTCTAAATTGAGTTGATCTGAAATATAGCCGATGTTTCTATTGAAAGAGGAGTCGTCAGATTACAGTATATTCTTGTTTATTCATTCAAATTATAGATTCAAAAAATACTCTAAAACTGTCAGACTGTCCACTCAAATGCTCCACTATTTGATCAATCATTATATGTGCCACACATCGGATGAAAGAAATCAAGTATTGAAACCAGGATTTGCTCGAAATAATTAATGCGAAGAATTTTTTCGTAATAATGATATCAATCGACAGAATAAAGTTTTTTCTTCTCAGAGAAAAACTAAATATCTCTGACTCTGTCTGTCTGTCTGACTGACAGAATAAGTATAGCATAGATAGAGATATAATAAACGAAAGCAGATCTAAATTACCTCCTTATCCTCCTGGTCCTGTTGGTTATTAAAGTAAGTCTTCAGGGTTAATTTGGTGCCACAGACATGACATTTAAAGCAGTTGTGGTGATAGAAAGTAAAGTCCTTTAGGGGTCCGACCTTTTCGGCCGAATAGACGATATGAGCGCATCGGTTGCAGACATTCTCGTAAGAAGTGTTCCCAAAACGACGCGTAAGACTGATTGCAGTCGACATATCTCTGGATTATTGTGAACAACACATACAACACATACAGACGTATAGAATCCAATCCAAAAGTTGTAAAAATACACAAAACTCGTAAATCGAGACTCACTTCCGATAAAAAGTTTTGAATAAAAACAGAATTAATGAATGAATGGTTTCACCACTGGTTAAGGACAGACAGCTAACTGTGATCTCTGTGAGAACAGTTAGCTAGTGATTGAATGGCAAGTTTGACAATACGTGGGATGAAATATATGAACAGATGATAGAGTCGATAGTTGTGAACGAATTGACAAACTTATGCAAACTTGAGATCAGCGTAAACTTGGATTCACTTATAATTGTAGTCAACTATCATATGATTAGTTGAATAACTCTAGTATTAGCGGCCGTTATGTAAGGCGAGAGTGAAGTGTGATATAACTCGTATCAATAGCACAGACCTAATGGTTCGGCCATTTTCCTGTTTAATACCTATTCGGATGAGTCGCACAACAGGTAAGGCTCGTAAGACTCGTAACTATCTCTGAAACTATTGTAAGACTCAGTGCTCTCAATGCAAACTCACATTCACTTTGTGTGAGAAGTGAAATAAGTTTAAGCATAAAAAAGAGCAACAAATGCTTGCAATGCCTGCGAATACCTGTGGAAAGGCAGTCAGGCCTCAACTAAACTATAACTGCGCTCAACTCATGAACCGGTGGCCAAGCGTTGAGCTGACTCTGCAGACTCTGCACTCATATAACGAATATTATATAAGTCTTGTTTAACGCAACGAATAAAAAAGTGAGCGCCGGCAGCGATACGAGTAGTACAACTCAATGCACTCGCAGGTAGGCTACAGGTGAGGGGGGAGTCGTCGACAATCATATTGAATGCTTACCACTATTACTATTATAATAAGTTAAGTCAAACTATTTTATCAAATTTACAATTCAGTAATTGCTGTGAACATCGAGTAGTGTTACGATCGATGCCTTTTCCAGACCAGACCTCTCTTTCTGTTCAAAATTTAAATACTTTTATTATTTAATTGTTTTATAAATACTTTGCTTACGAAAGCTAACCGTTAATCAAAAGCATATTTTTACTCTTGAGTTAACAAACATTCAAATAGTTTGCAAATATCTGAACTGAATATTCAATTTAGATTTCAAGGCATAATATAAATGATAAATAGGAAAAAAAAGTTACAATTAATTGCAATTCATTAATCAAATAGCAATAAAAAGTTTGAATAAGAAAATAAAAGCTATAAATTAAAGTTAAAAAAGTTGCCTTGTTAGCACTGCTTCACTTGACTCAATCTAATTACAGTAGAAATGGATTTCTTTTCATTCTTACACAAACTTCAGGAATGAATGGCTTAAATCTCGGATTTATATTATGTTTAGAGACTTATTACTAATAGTATAACAATTAGTTATGAATTTGATTGACCCAAACAGCGAATGAATTGCATGATTGAACAGTTAATAGCAATCAGATCTAAACAAATAAATATCGTATCGAAACAGTCAATCATTGTTTGTCCTTAATTTCGTTCATATCATTCACAACTCAGTTATTACAGTAATTATGCGATTCTGAGTACACTTTAACCGAAGTAAAAGTTTCGCAGCTTTTGTGCTCTTAATTGGTTTGAGTTTTCGTTTGCGGAGAGCTTTGAGTACTTTTCCAAATCATAATTAAAGGGAACAATAATTTCTGTTTTAAGTTAGCGTTCAGTCATTAATTGGTTAATAAACTGAAACAAAACTAGAATTTATGCAAAAAAGGGTTTATTTAATGATAAAAAGAACTAATTTTTTCCATAATTTATTCCTTTTTCAAGTTTAAGGTTAATATTATATTACGATTAAGAGAATGAATAATAAATATAAAACAAATTAAACTCAATTATGAACTAAAGCCAACGTCTGTTCAATTAATTTATTTCCAAATTCAACGAACGGTCTTATGTCGAGTGATTTGAACGCCTTTTCCTTATAAGTGCCGAAAATAAGTAGAAAAATGAAACAAAAATTCTAATTCAATGATAAGATTCATATTTTAATGAAAACTAATATACAGTTTAATAAACAAAAATAAATAAATAATTTTTTCTAACATTTATTCTAAAAAATATATAAACTATTGATAAAAATAATTTTAAAAAAGGAATTATTATTTAATTTATAGTTTAGTCGATTGCAGTCTAAAAGACAAAATTCAAATCATTTTATTTGTATTGACATTATATACAGTCGACCACAGAAGCGACTAACATAGTGACAGTAACAGTAACCTGGTTAAACGAGGCCAGAGCCTAAACCAAATGAGCAAATTCAATGAGAATTCTTATTTTGACCCATCACCAATAAACTGATTTCTCATATAATTTTTTTTATAACAAATTTCATATAACACAAAATCACAATCAGTTTATTGATGATAGATCCTCACCTGGATGGTTTAGAAAAATGTCATTGGTGAGCAACTTTTGGCTTTTAACCCTACCGGTTCTCTAGTACAGGTGCAGCAGCCAGTACAAAATCTCTTGGTGAGCAAATTCTTGATTACCGTATTCCCTCCCTTATACTTGCATGCGATTATAAGTGAATCTAGGAGAAATCGAGTTCTTCTTAATCATATGCAATAGTATCCGAATATAATTGCACCCTTGATCAGACACTGGGGTATAATTGCATGCAATTGTAGCGGAATTCAAAACACTTTATTTCTGACTAAATAACGAATAAAATTCAATATAAGCCTTGAGTTAACAATATTGTGCTCAGAATTAATTCATATAATAATTAGTCACATAATCGACCACTTCTTCTGCTTCACTGTCTGTCAGACCAGTCGACTCATGCGGTAATCTCGACTCAAGTCTTCATTAGAAGACAATTTAATCCATCATTTACTCCAAAACACAGGAAATGGATATGAATTTAATTTTTTTTAATGAAAAACTATTTTCAATGAAGATTTGTAAAATTCTTTGGTCTAAATAGTGTGCAATTGTATCCGGATATAATTGCACCGCTGATCGGAAACTCAGATACATTGCACGCAAGTATTAATATAAGGGAGGGAATACGGTAGGGTAGGTGCTTTATCAAACTAAGAATTTTCATTGAATTTGCTCATTTGGTTTTGGCTCTGACCTCGTTTAACCCTCAACCCTGAACGCGGCTACTGCTACTGTTACTCTGTTAGTCCCTTCTTTGGTCGACTGTATTCAATGAATCAATGATTGATTCACTCATTCATATCGACATAAATAGGACTCAGATATCAAATCAATTATTGATTTGAAAGAAACGTTTTAATAATTTAAGTATATTCGCAGTGATGGCCACAACCGGCCGGACAGAGCGTATTGTTCGATAGCCATTCCTTTATGTGTTGCAAATGTCCTCCGTGTGCACAGCCCTGACACCAGACATAGAGTCCGGTGACGGCCACGTGACATATGGAGCAGTTGGACGGTTCGCTTTTGCATCGCTCGCAAATCCATCCAACCCTTGAGGTCAGGGCTTTGCGACACAAACCACACGTCGTGTATATAGTGGTTGACGTCTGGTTCAGACAATTGATGTACGGGTGCGGACACAGACGGATCACTTTGTTGGCGACACTCCAGAGTTCGAAACGACTCAACAGATCGATGTATGACTGGTACCACTGCTGCTGCACAGATACGTCGACCGATGACTTCATTTTGTCGCCCAATACGAGCAGCACTGACACCGAAGTTTGGACGTCACCCCTACTCGCGTAGAAGTGCAGCATTTCCGCCACCAAACCAGTGAAGGGCCAGACGGGGTTTGGCGGCGCTTTGGATGAGAGCAGAGAATGCGAATGACTGTCGGTATCACTAATGGAAAGGCAATGGATTTGATTGAGTGCGTCGTCCTCTTCGTCCAAACTGGTCGGAGAACTCGGATCGTTAGTCGTGTCTGTGATCTCGGGTGGAATCGTACAGTCCTGGATGGCGTGGCGCGGAAAGAAGGCCTCGCGCGGTAACTCCCAGTCCTGTTGGCCGGACATGTCGTCGGCCAAAGTGTTGGCCTGACTCAGTTCGAAGCCGGACTGGGAGAGGGCGTCGTTCTCACTGAAGAAGAACTCTCCGGGAAATTGCTTTTTGAGCGCCGGCTGAGACACACGTTTGGGCTTTGGGTTCGAATTGTTTTCGATTATATCACTTAAATCCGATTCCTCTTCATTACCGGACGTGTCGTTCACATTCATTTGGTCCTTAGCTTTGCCGCCACTTAAATGTCTACCAGTGCTGCCACTGGTGTGTCGGCTCGGGTTTGTTAAGTCGTTTTTGTCATTAAACTCAGTGATTGTGCCGACAGTATTGGAGTTAACATTACCACCGCTCAGAGTAACGGAGCGGACGTTGGCGTTGAACATCTGGAGCAGTATTTTCCAGGTCTGCGCCACTTGAGTCCTATTGAGCTGTTGGGCCACTTCTGCGTTGTATTCACACAACTCTTCGATAGACTTGCCGTTCAATTGATATCTTTTGGCAGAACTGACGAACCACTCCATTGAGAGGGATTGGGTGTCATTGCCGTCAGTGTCGGCACATTTGTATAGCATTAGAGAACTGACAGCATTTCTAAACTGCTCCGACAGATCGGGAGGTTTTCTAAACAATGAAGACAAGCGAACGGTTGAGTAGTTAGTCAGAGGAGAGCCAGTAGTGATGGGACTGATTATACCACTACTGCTTATTATACTGTTGGCGCCCATGGAATGGGCTTTTACTAACTCTTTATTCAGGAAATAGTTATTCTTAAGGATGACATCACTGGCAGCGAAGGCCACGTCTCCGAACGGGTTGATGGACAGACCGATCGGGTTGTAGTGGTTGGACGGCCTGAACGCAGACTCGAAGAAGTGCTGATATAGAGTGCCGTCTTTGCTGGTCGACAGCAGGACGTGCGGGTCGTTCTTCCAGGCGAACCCTGTGGTCACATCCTTGTGCTCATTGAATATGGCCGACGGAACGTACGGTCTCTTTATGTCCCAAATGTAAATTCCAAAGTCCACGACCAGAGAACAGCTCCCGATATGGAAGTCCCGGTTCGGCCGCCATTTGATGCGCGAAACCGAAGCGATTGTCTGAACGCAGTGCAGGAGTTGGGGTTTGGTTGGGTTCGACAGATCCCACACTTTTATTGTCTTATCGCGTCCGGCAGTGGCCAACCACTTGCGCTTTTCAGGGTTCGGGTGCCAATCACAGGCAAACACAGGCCCGCCGTGTGCTATGAAGTTGGTGTCCGAGCGATCACTTCGCCTAATGTCCCAAATCTCTACATTTCCCGTCTCCTGAACCGAAGCGAAGTTGAAATACGAGCCCTGGGATGGGGCGAACTGCACGTCCCGGACACTCTCCGAATTGCTGATGAAAGTACTGGTGGCCTCTTTGCGCCGGAGGTCAAACAGTTTCATTCGGCCGTCTTGTGAACCACTCAACAGGAGATGCGGTTCCGACGGATGGAAACACACTTTATTAACAGTCCGTTTGTGGTCATTGAAGACGACGTCCAATTTGGACCGGGACTGCTTCTGCAGGTTCCACGTGACCACAGCCCCGTTGGTGGCGGCGGTGGCCAACACGTTCTCGTCGACCTCATTCCAGGCCACGTCATTGCAGCTGAAGTTCAGATTCAGGTTTTTGCCGACTCTTAGGTTAAAGGCTTCCCCGAAGTGGTCGTCGTTTATCTCAAATATCTTAAAGACCGTACGGCCGGCGACGGCAACCAAATTGGCCTCTCGGTTGACGGCCAGGGCATTGGCCGGTCCGTCCAATACTGTGTTGAAGCCCTTGTTAGCCATCCTTTGACCCAATTTTAAAATTTGTTTACATTTTATTATTACTTAAAATAATTAATTCATTGATTCATAAAAACAATTAATTAATAATTAAATAAACGATTATTTGTTTATTCAAACCATTACTGATTGTCACTTATAGTGGGATCAGATAACGACAACAATCCTAAGCATTGGTTGACTTTATTTCGCAATTAATTCGGTTTAAAATGAGTTAACTTTCTATCAATTGATTGAATTTACGACAAAAACTGTTCATTCGTTTACTCATTCATTGAGAAAGTTTAGAAATGCAGTCAAACCTATGTATATGTGATTTGATTTCATTAATTAATATATAATCGTATTTATGAACAATTAAACTAAATGTAACTCAACTCAAAGTTCAGATTTCATTTAAATGTCAAATAAGTTTGATTTAAAACATAGTAAATAATATGAATTTTAAAATTATTTATTAAACAAATAAAAAAACTTTGTTTTCATTAAATATGTTTCAGTGTATGAGTGATGGCGTGAATGCATTGAAAGCATTTTGAGTACAAACTTAACGAATGATAACATTATTTAATTTAAATCATAATTATTGTTATTTATAAATATTATTTCATTTAAATAAATATATTTTGATTTCTATTTATTTATTTAATAATAAATACAATAGTTTTTCAGATGTAATGGATTTACCGAAACCTCCGGAAGGTATGTATGAATCGATTGGTTTGAGTTCAGAGAAAATGAGGCGAAAGACAAATGAATTGATTTTTGAATCAAATGAATGATTGAATGCTTTTATAATCTCTTTTGAACTCTATTTGAATGCATTGTTTGACTGCACTGCAGATCAGGAACTAAGGAATATAATCGACAAATTGGCCCAATTTGTGGCCAGAAATGGCCCCGAATTCGAGCAAATGACTAAAGACAAGCAGAGAGACAATCCTCGCTTTTACTTCCTGTTCGGCGGCGAGTACTTCAACTACTACCAGTGCAGAGTGTCCACAGAACAGGCCATTCAGCGCAAACTCCTGCAACAGCATCAGCACCAACAGCAGCAACAGATGATTGGCCAGCAAATGATGGCGTCGGGACCGCCGCCACAACAGCCAAACCTGTGGCCAAACAATGGCATCAATAATATGAACAATAGTTTAGACGCAAATGTGTTGACACAACAGATGAATGAACTACAGGAACAGATCCGTCAGTCAGAGGCCAATCTGACGGCACAACACAACGTCTTAATGACTCAGAAGCAGATACTAATCGATGATGTGATCAAACAATCACAAGAAGAACAGTTGAGACGATTGGCCGAAGATTTTAACGTAAACTTAAATGATTTCGAAAGCGTTTTACTCCCGATCTCTGAGAACTGCACTAAAGAGTCGATTGCCGTAAGTCTTAATCCTTTGACTACTCGTATGACTTGAATCGGATTTAATTAATTAATTGATTGAATTGAATGGGAAACCGATGGACAGAACGGCAAAATGTGGATCTTCAACAACTGCAACGCACCCATACATTATGAAGTGATGGCCAGATATTTACTAAAAAGGTATGCAATCTATACATCGATTTGTATTGACTTTAATTAATTGATTGAACTTCTAATCAGAATAACGACAATCGGATCGTCATTCGACTCGAGATTACATTTACTTTATTTGATAAACGATTTATTCAATCACTGGTATGAATGACTCAAACACTTAGCACCAGAGATGCGGAAAGTTGGCCGTCCCCACAGGCTTTCACTTCATTATAGGCGGGGTCTAAGTCTTATTTCAGGCCACATTTCTTCGCGCCCGGGAGGGGGAGGGGGTGACCCGGCTGTTCAGCATCTCTGCTCAGCATAGTTTTCATATATTGTTGGTTTATGTTATGTTATGTTAATGTCGAATATTATTGTTATTATCGAATATTTGTTATAATCGACTACTTGTGCTCTACTGTGTGTATAACAGTATGAGGAAAGGGGACGATGGCCTTAAGCGCTGTCTGGACAAAGTGATTGCTCCTATTTTCTGCCACACCTTCGCAGAGACGACCGATGAGGACAAACAACAAAAGCTAACAAAAGTATGTCTTTATTCGGATCAGAGGTTCTCAAAGACAGACCTTTTTATGTCAGCAGTCGTTAAGACATAGAATATAATTAATTAGTTTTAAATGTACTATAATTTTGAGAACCGCTGACTCTTTTGCCTGACTTTTAATCGTTTCGATTGAATGAACTATTTTGACAGCTCTTGAAGTTATGGGAAATGAATCAGTACTTTGAGCGCACAATACTGGACGTAAGGCTTTTGTACTTTAGCTCAAATGCTAAACAAAATATCAATAAAAGCAATGATTGAAAAGACAGATATAAACTGTTTTGTTGTTTTCACATAAATAGCAGTTACAAAATCCATCGATGGCTTTGGCTAACTATAAGGTAAGACTGCCTTTCCTTCAATTCGTTTCTCATTTTTTTGTTCTTAATTTAAAATTTTTTAAAATATTTTATTTAAAAACAATATTTTATTTGCTTTTACTGTGAATTGAGTTAAATTGAGTTGAATTTCCAGCGAATCCCGAATTGATATTTAGGTCAAAGTATTTTTTGATTGTATTCTTAGCTTTAATACCGAATCTCTCATTCATTGTTTCATTTGATTTCTTTTTTCTATTCGACTCTCGAATTGACCGAACGGTTCGCGAACTTTGGTTTTGATTTGCGACCAAAGAGTGCACTTTTGAATGAATTTTCAGGTCAAATAAATTCCGTAACGAACGGACAGTTAGCAAAATATAGTCAGTTACAGAAACAGCACTCGGAGTTTGTGGCACACATTCAGTCGAAGATTCAAAGATTACAAGTATTTGTTTCGATCGATGTTTGCATTCATTTCTGTTTACATTCAATTGATTTATGTTTAGCAACAAAAACAACAAATGGTTGCGAATGTCCCCCAAATGCCAGTCGTGTCACTCCCTATGCCGGTCAACCCCTCAATGCCAGGACACCCACCCGTTCCTCGACGTATGTCTGGACTCAAATATATTCGTATATAATATCAAAACAAATGCAAACATTCTTTTCAGTACTTCTGCCCCCAAACCAAGCGCCAAATCTCGGCACTAGACCTCCAATGGTTGGACAGTTCGATCAGCCACCACCACCGCCCACTTCAGTGCCGATGTTCTTACCTATGGTACATCAGACACCACCTCCCGGTCCACCTCCACCGCAGACTTCTAATGCTAATCAGTCGCCACAACCCCTTCTGTTAACACAATTACATCAATCGCCACAAATGACCGTCAGATTAGGACCAGTTCCGCAAATGCCTCAGCAGATGGTTCCGGGAAATCAGCCTTTCCCGAGCCCTATGCCTGGTGCTCCTTTTCCTCCCACTCCCATTCCGAATCATCAATTCTTCAATACTGTGCATAATTCCGGACCCATTGCTCCCAAAGAAGTGATACCAGAAGTGCCATACTTTGAACTGCCGGCCGGACTTATGGCACCGTTGGTTAGACTCGAAGATTTCGAATATAAATCAATTGCGCCAAAAGACATACGACTCCCTCCGCCCGCACCGCCTAATGAACGCCTCTTACAAGCGGTTGATATGTTCTACGCCCCGCCCACTCATGAAAGGCCTCGCAATAGCGATGGTTGGGAACAGTTAGGGTTATATGAGTTCTTCAAAGCCAAATCGCAGGCAAAGAAACTGAAAGAGGAATCGCCAGTCATTCGGACCCAAACCCAAACTCAAAAGTCAAATGAATCGGAAGATTCGAAAGAAGTGAACAAAAGTTACTCAAAAATAACTATAAATAATAGCGAAAAGGATTCGGAATTGATATCGAGCTCTCAAACCAAACATCGGAGTCCGTCCCCTAAGAGACGATACAAAGAGTACAGAGAAGAGAAGGGGTACTGACTGTTCGCTTCTATTGTTTTGAATCAAAATTTTAAAAATATTTTCAACTTTTTTATCTATAAGTACTCGTAAGACAAAGAGCCGAATGAGTAGAAGTCGTTCGCCTTCTAGTTCTCGAAGAAGACATTCACGATCTCATTCGAGATCAAGATCTCGGTCTCGCAGTCGAAGCCCTGAGCGCTCCTATCGATCCCGAAGCCGAAGCCTTTCTCCGCCCAGTTTTGCGTAAGAAATGTTTGATTCGATTAAAGCTTTGGTTTTGTATAGAATTGACTGTTATTTCAGTTCGTATACCAATCCTGAGATACGAATCGATGAGTCGAATAAAGGCCACCAAATGCTTAAGAAGATGGGTTGGACGGGTGCTACTGGTTTGGGTGCAGCCGAACAAGGAATACAAGGTCTCGCTTTTGTCTTATGATTTGTCGTTCGTCAGACTCTCTGACCTTAACCTCATTTATCTGTTTTCAGATCCAATAAAAGGCGGAGACGTTAGAGAAGCCGATGAGATATACAGAGGAGTCGGTGTCAACACTCTTGAAAACAACGATCCTTTTGAGAAGTTCCGCAAAAATAAAGGACAGGCATTCCTGCAGAGGATAGCTCAGGGAAGGGCTGATAAATAAAGAAAATCTTTCTTTTTTAGACATTTTGTTCATAAAATCATTTAAATAATTGAAAACTTAAACAATAAAAATGAATTCAAACATAAATTATAATAAACTTAAAATCAATTAAATTATTGTCACTTTTGTGTACAAAACACGAGTCAGTCATCCGTTTATGCGATTATTGTTTGCATTAAATCAATAAATTAAACGATTTATTGAATATAATTATAATTTTGTTTTAAACTGACATTTATTGCAATCACACGAAACCTATTGACTGACTTTGTTTTCATATAATTTTTATTTAATATTAATATTTATTTAAACATTTGAATAGAGTTTAACTAAATTTATAAACTATTCAACAGATCTGTAGTTGAGTTCAACAAAACAATAGTTCTATATATTTGGCTATAATTTAAATCATTTATAACAAGAGTTCATATAATTTGTTGGAATAATCTTTGGTTCAGAGAATTGAAGTCAAATAATGACCAGAAATGTTGTGAATGAACAGACATTTGAGTTCTGGGCCTTAATTCGAAAGATCGATAAATAAGTTTCGTTCGATTGGTTTGATTCGAGACTTAATAAGTATAACAATAATTGTTCGTTAGATTCGGTATAAATAATGGTATGAATGGGTCGTATAGTTAGTTAAACACATGTATGTCATATGTAATACAAGGAAAGGTCACAATAGGTCACAACATATCGATGTCATCGTTCAAGAACTTAAAACTGGTATGAGATGGTCGCCACTCGACGTGTGCTAACTTTGCACTGTTAGGCATTGGCACTACAGACAGGAATAGAACGAAAAGAGAACCGAAAATCAATTATCACATCAAACAAACAGTTATTTTATTTGTTATCTCATTATATGTTATCATATCTACAGAAAGAGATCTTTTAATATAAATTAATTTATAAATAATATCAATAATTGTGACTAAAAATCGTATATCAAGTGATAAGAAGTGATAAGAAATACTTAAATATAAATAATTAATACTTTTTGTCATTTTATAAATCATTACTAATATCGACATTAAGTTTATGCCCTAACGGGGCGTAACTCGTGCTAAATGAGAGCCCTCTTCGCCGATTAGTTCATAATATGTCTCAGTGTCAGTACCTTTGCCACCGACTTCTTCATCGTCTTGCAGGTCGTTCTTCATCGACGGCACCAGAAATACAAGCGCTAACGCCATAATCGCGTGCCAACAGCTGTTCCGCACAGACAGACAGACAGACAGAGAGATAATAAAATGAATAAATCAGTTGAATAGAGATTTCGTTCATTTGTTGCGAACATTAGTCATACCTATGAGTAATAGCATAGTTGTCCTGAGTCTCGAAGAACGCATAGACGACAAGTCCGCCCGCAGTCAACGCAATTCCCGGAACAATACTGAAGATCCAGAGCTTACCCGAAGGATAGCATGACTTACGACAACATCGAAACACCTGTCGATCCAAAGGAAATGCAATTCAAATAAATATACACCTATGGACAACAAGATGTGGTACTCATCAAACTTAAATAACTTTTGACTGGGTGATTCGATTTT
>JAQIWA010002056.1:0-14837 GCA_034693305.1 Eueremaeus valkanovi
TATAAGTTTAATTAACTTTGTTTTTATAGATTTTCTATTAATTAAATTAAAATAAATTGCAATAAAACCTTTCAAAGATGTGAAATGAGGTGGATCATTTACAGGTATTTTTAATACTGGTTAACATAGTTGAGACAAATCTATGACTTTATTAATAAATCATTGATTCTGTTATAACTGATATGTTTAACAGTTTTCATGTGATCAGTAAATGTGTTCTCAATAGTACAGCCGATCTATGCTTACAATCAAAACATTTTCAATCAAATGCTTTTTTGTGCCCAAATATTAGTTATTTCGCCAGAAGTTTAACTTTTATTTAATATATCATTATTTTTGTGAAATTTTCTTAAGTTTATTTCAATTCTGTTCAACAGAATATGAATATTATTATTATTAGACTAATAATAGAGTATTTATAGCACTTGAATGCAATCATATATTACAATCAGATATCGAAAGCAAATATTAATATGAATTGAATGTAATTAACCGAAAAACAGATTTAATAACTTTTTTCAATTATTTTCTATAAATATTTTCCTCAGTTTCGATGAAAGTACAGAATTTCAATATAGATTCCAGAGTTGTACTGCACATATGCTGTTTATAGATTCAAGGCAATCCAGGTATAGTTCAATAAATAGCTTTAATTGCTTTAAATAATAAATTTCTATTCAAATCCAATATTTGTGCAAAACATCCTTTAGAGCCAACACGAGCTCAACTGATGTTCTGTAGATTATTATGTATTTTAGTTACGCCACTATATCTGTTACTAAGTTCTGGAATTTGATTACAATGTAGCTTAGCTTAACTTAGCAATGTCACTTTGTACTCTTCAATACTTCTTATATATCTATATTTCATATTCAATACATTCCAATCGATTAAAATGATTGCAATTTTCATACAATTATAATACGAATAATTTATCGCTAAAAGTACTCTTTGAGGATATGAGCACTCATTCAAGAATTCAAAATCCAATTCAATTCTGGCACTTCTTATTGCAAAACGATTACATCACATGAAATATATTCTTGAGTTAGGTAGGTGTTTTCAATTCAATTCAATTCGATTAGATTTTAATACCTTGTGCTGGTTTATTCTGAAAAACGTGCATTTGTTTGATTAGGAAACCCAGAAATTATTGGTTATTCAACATAATTATGAAAGTTTTTAATGATATTAAACCTTTTTATCAAATGAGCATGGTGATTGGTGAGAAAAGAAGTATTGAAGAAATGTAAATTAGTTCAATAAAGTTTCGAAAATATGATAATATCTATATTTGAAGCAAAAGCCAATACGAGTACTAAAAATATATTTAAACAATTGATAAAAATTGTTTCATTGAGTCAACTGCTGAGCGCCGACTGTCTCAATGACTTCGTTGATTGAAAGTGGAATAAAAATAGCAACAATCGAACCAAAGTCCTCATACCTGGGCTTAGAAAATGGTTTGTTGTATTAACCGATTAGCTTAGTATACAACAGATATTATACATTATATTCAGTAAAAATAAGTTTATTTAAACTAATTTCGAGATTATTTATCTGAAAGACTGGAAACAAAGTTCAGAAAAAAAATTGAATACACAGTGAATGGAAGTAACGGCGGAATCGATGCAATCGGTTGAACCCGACTTTCATCTTATCGTTCTGTCAATAGTGACGATTGAATCGATTGAAAGGTAAGTTTGTTTGATGTGAAACAGTGTTAATACTGTACAGAGTATTTCGATAGGATGACCAGTATTAGTGTGCGCACAAACTATCACCTTGTCGACTCTGACGGTTTTGTTGAGCCGTTGAAAAACTGCAATAAATAAAGTTTTTCAAATCCAAAAATTCCTTGATCAATTTCAACTCAACTGATTTTGTTTGCTCTTAACATAATGTTTGATTTGATCTAATTTTAATATAAGGTTTCAATCGATTAATTTTTCTAAAATATTTCATTAAACTATTCAAAGTTGTCTTGACTGCATTACTTTTTTAAGCGTTTGCCCCTTGGTCGAACAAACTTTATAAAATGTTTACTCCTTACTAACAACCTTGTTGAGTTTAATGGATCAAATCAACTAAATTTAGATCAAATTCAATAAAAACGGTTAAATTCGGTTTAAAAAATCTGATTCTTTAATAATTTAGAACAACATGACTTTCAATTGACCCCTCACATTCTCAAAGTATCCTATCAATCCTCCCTTGATATTCTTCCACATAACTGATGCAAGCAATATATACTTGCTTGTTCAATTAATCCTCCCTTAAGTATCTCCGATTATATTGAGAATAACAAACAAAAACAGTGAAAAACAATTTGAAAGTGATTTACACTTATTTTTAAAAATGCAGATAAAAAAGCAAAAATTGTTTATTCAGTTCATATACGTTGAATAAAATTCATTTTTCTTCACTGCTATTGCATTGCATTATTGAGATTATTTGCAAATTATAATCAGTTATTGATTTAAAAATAGTTTATTTGTTTGAATAATAGTCTGAAAACAATTATTAAATTGTAAATCAGATTAAAACTATAATTATATCAAATAATTTCAAAACGAGTTATTTTTTTTCAAGAACTGAATTCACATGAATATTACATTTTTAAATGAGATAGTTCATTATTTTTGTTTGCAACCATATTATGAAAAGATTAGTCAAATGAAATGACCCAAAAATTGGTCAGAAGTTCTGATTCAGAACTGTACAGAACAGTACTGTATATACAAATTAAAAACTAAACTCTGTATTAACATTCAAAATATTATTCCTTATTCTTATTATTAAAGGTCAATAAATTAAACAGGAGCAACAATCAAGATGAGGGTACTTTTGAAAACCGCATGCTTTGGAATCTATCGATTAAAGTAATGTGACTTTACTATCAATGAAGTCATAAATTGCATCCAAAGACCTAAAAGTGTTCAGAATATTAGAATATTGACGTGTTTTACAAGAATTGGCATATTTTCTGCACCAATGAGTCCACATGTGCTTTACGTGAGCCAATCCACGTGTATGTAATGAGGAGGGTATGTGCGGGGTGGCTCTTGATTATACTCAAGCATATTCAACACAATATCCTATTTGGCAATGAAATGAAATATTCTTCATATCTGTTACGACGACTAAAGCCTAGCCTTTACTCAATTGTATTCTATTTCGGACTGAATTACAAAAACAATTTACATCTACACTGATTGCATCCATGTCTCACATTCGTAGATATGATTACTATTTATCACAGCTTTATTCCGAGTACTGTTACATCGTGTCTATGATTGTTATGAAAAGGCAATGGCCAAGGAGACTCAGAGGAAACTCTAACCTAACTCCATTGCTTGTTCAAGCATAATTTTCATGAAAACTTTCTTGACTTCTGCTACCTTGGTCATCTTAGTTAAAAATAGTTATTGCAAAATTAATTTACTTGTATATTTTTAGGATTTATAATCCTTTTACCAGAATCTACTGCAATATCAGAATATCAGTGAACAATTAAAAACTGATTATTTACTAAATAATAATATTATTTGAAAACAAGTGAAAACACGTGGAAATCAAGTCTCAAATCATTAGACGATAATTGAAAGTAAAATTCCAGAAAACATGACTTTTGGACAGAATTATGATTCCATTGACATAACTGGACTGAAATCATAAAACAAATACTTTGATGCTTGCTACTTGTAGCAAACAATCTCATTTATAAAATAAATTGTACAAGATACATGCATTGAATCAAATTATTGTTCTAAATATATGCAATGTTTTAATCGATTAATCAAAGCATCAAATCCTGAAATAATTCTATACATTCACACAATACAGCAAATACTGTATGAAAAATAAAATTATTGAATGAATTTAAGCCCAATTTTATTGATTAATATTTATTTGATTTTGCATTCTTATCAAATGAATGTATCTTTCAATAAAATAAATGTGAAATCTATTACAAGGTTTGTCTGTAATTCTGTATGTAGTGTACAGTACCTGTACTGTTCAGTTGTGAAGAATATTGGTTACAAGAATAGAGTTCAAAATTCTTTGTTAAACTTTGATCCTTACAATAAAATATTAGATCTTATCAATCAGTTTATCTAAAATATTAGTCTTGTCTGATATCGGCTGTCATTGTATTGTAAAATATAAATTCAATTTTGATTTATTGTCTAAATATAAATATTTGAATATAATTTATTGAACTATTACTCAAAAAATCATATAACTAATCCAGAACATTTTGTAAAAAAGTCCAGATTTCATTAAAAAAAATACCTAAGCTCAAAGGTTACATTTTTTGAATTGCATAGATAACTGTTCACTGGTTAGAGATCATAGTCTGCTTTTAAATATTTCGCAATTAAGACAAAATTATTGTTTAATTGATTGACAGAATTTATAAATAAGTAATTGAATCACATAATTGAGTGCATTCTATATCGCAGTGATGGCCAAGAGTTATTGATACAACACAGAATACCTGCTTGGTCAAAGTGCAAGTCCTCCAATGAGAATAGAGCAGCCAATGTGCACAAAGGTTTTTCTTAACTAAAAAATAAACCTGTTGCTATAAGTATGGACATCCGTGTCTATACAGGAATTGATAAAAATAAGTTAATTTGAATAATAGGAGTCTTAAGTCTGAGTTCCCCTACATTAGGGCAAAAAGGATTTGATTGACACAAAACCAATAAGAATTTGTTTCAGCAATCAATGAAACTTTTTATCTTCTAATTAGAAGAATTGTTGTTTCATGTGTTCGACACATGTTCTCCAAATGCAAAAACTTTGGGTTAAGTAAAAATTTTTGGGTGCGTTGACACCGATGTCTTCGATATGAGTCATAAGTAATGAGACTGGTACATCCATTCTGGCATCGTTTGAGCCATCAATAACTCATCTCTACTCCAATACAATTAAATCGATGTATTTTAGCACAAATTATCTCAAAAACTATATAACGATTAACAAACGAATTCATCCCTTTTCTAATCGCTGCTATCGAACACTTTTAATATAGATTTCTTCCCCTCCGAACCCCCTATAGAGAGAGGTAACCTTCAGCATTACCAAAGCAACGGTTTGACTATCTGTGCGAACCAAAGTTGAATACTCATTGCTTTGCTTTTACACCAATATCTTCAGCCAAAGGTGTACTTAACTGTCGGTAAAAAACAATATATTTTCCATTGAATAGTATTTGTTGTTTGAGTTGAAAGACAGCCAATTGTCGTAACCTATAAAAACATGTCGACTATAAATAGAGCTGAGAAGACAGGAGAAGATTCAAAGAAAGACATGACTACTGCTGTCCTGCAAATGCCAACTATGCGACGATTAAGTGATTTAGACCTGTCTCAGGTCAACTGCGATAAGTTCAAGCCCGTCAACGAACAGTTGCTCTTCGCTGGGAATTCACTTCTATTGAGTAAATATACGTTTGAAAACAATCTCGGGATCGAAGAGACCGCAGAAGTTATTAAGAAGAGGTATACGATTGGTAACAACACATCGGATGACACCCTCAGTGTTCTCAGTATTGCCATTCTTAAGCGACATATTCTTTGTGATTGTCTGCTACTCGTCAAGCAGTACAGACCAACTGTCAAGTCATATGTCTTGGAATTTCCGGCAAAAATAATTGAACACACGTTGGATGAGACCGAAGCCAACGAAAGCGGCGAAGTGGCCATCAGAGCCGTGGAGAACAGCACTGGTTATAAATCTACTGACATCCACCATATTAGCCCAGAAACAGCTTTAGACCCGGGTATGCATTCTATTCTTTTCTGTTCTCAATGATTAGATTCCTATTAAAGCAATAATTGTTTGTAAGAAATATAAGAACTCATCGACTCTTTGCTCTTCAAACAGAATTATGTGACGGAAAGATCAGATTAGTCTCATTAGTGATCGACGGCGACGACCCGATCAAGAATGGCTTCATTAACGGCCATCACAACGAAAAGCACTCCGACATCGAAGTACATCAGGTGCCCATCAATGGCCTCTTAGACCGATTGAATGAATATTCTAAACGAGGGATAATAGTCGACTCCCGGGTATATGCATTCGCTATAGGTCTGAAGAAGGGCGAGAAGTTGGCTCAGGTCCATTTCAAGCCTGAAGACATCGAATCTGCGTCTTAATTGTCTCCTGATCTTTTTTACATCATTTTCCACAGTATTATGTTTTTGTATCAAAAATATTATAATTATTCGAAATAATAATAATTTATAAGCAAATGCTTAAAGCATTTCTCACTGCTCTGTATATAAGCAGCAAAATTCAATTCAATTCCTTATTATTATTCTTATGACTCGATTTTGCTTTTTTCTTATCTTACAATTCATTGCACTATTATTAACGATATGTTGGCTATCACTATAAGTTTGAATTTTGTTTTCCGTTCAATAATTGATAGTTCCTATTAATAAAATTCAGTTTTTTTTCTATATGTATCGAACGATTACTTAATTGATTGCTTGTAAGTCAGGAATTGTTATTATAATTACGACATTGTCTTCCGATATGAATAACGTATCGGAAAAACTCTAATATTTTTGATGTGAATTCAAATTTGATTTATAGTTGAATTGCTTTAATGAAACGAAACAATGATTTAACGCTGAAATTATGAGTAGCTATTGGTAACTAAGAATCATTTCTTATTATATTTTGTTAATATAAAAAGTTTTTGCTGAATGACATTGAAGTTACAGATGTATTGATTCTCATAGAGTAGCTTAAGCTCATATCTGACTTATTCTAATAGTTAATAAATATTATACTTATATAATATATAATATTTTTCTAACATTCAAACTCTGAATATTCTCTTTTGTTTGAAGTGATTGTGAAATATTGTCAGAAAGTTATAAAATATAGATTAAGACTCAGTGGTGATAGTGTCGTCTCAATCGTCTCATCCAATGATATACAATTCAAGCGATGGATACTATTCTAAACCTATCCTAAGAACTGAATTTTTGGTCTTAGCTCTTAAAGGCTGATCCATAGTCTCAACAGTTCTGTAAACGTCATTGAGATAATAGTTCGTCATTTTGTTTGCAAAAGTTTTTCTTCTTTTTTTAGATAAGAAAACTTGAATGCAATCAACAAATAATAAAAATAACTGATATTATGAGCAATAAGTAATATATGAAACAATAATCTATTGAAGAAGAGTACGAACTGATCGAAGTTCACTACAAAATGACAGACAAATCACTGGAAAGTTAAGGACCCGTAAACTGATTGCACAAATTACTATTCAATCATTTCCTTACTATTTGACTATACGTTGAATTTTATAGGAATTCTAGACTTAAACGCATTTAATATAATAATAATTGAATTGATTTATAATAAGACTCAAATCAATTGATATAAAACTTATTTAAAGATTAAGCGAATCTGAAATGAAATTAATCCAAAGAATTAGTTTTATTGTTATATTTACTATAATTTCATGTCATATCCGGTACGGGAAGTGCCAAAAAGGTCGCAAAGGTCGAGATGTGATGGACGACATCCAGAAGACGGTTCACTCGATTTCGAGTTCGGCTGCAAATAATGAGCAAAAACTGGCGACTTTTGAGGGAAATTTTGTTGTAGTCTCTCATAGATTGGAGAAAATAATCGACACAATAGAGCACAACAAACTCAGCCACAAGTTATTGGATGAAAAATTCGTTAGACTCGAGGCGAAGATCAAAACAATTGAAGAAACGATGAATAATAAGATCAATACTGTTATGGAAAACGTGGAACGGATTGGCAATGAAGTGACGAGAATTGATTCGCTAAATGAGGGCCGACTCAGAAAAATCCTAAATATTGTCGGCGACACGTATGGACTGACCAAAGATGTGATCTTCATGTTGAAAGGTCGTTCCATTGGAAATGGAGACAATGAGGGTCCCGATCAGATGGAAGAGATGCAAAAGAAGTTGTTGGAACAGATGAGTGTCAGCGAGACATCGATTCTGCAACAGCTGACAAATGTGGCCAAAATAAGCAAAGAAACGATCAGTGCTTTGGATAATATAAATCTGGAAATGCTTAACATTAGAGACGAATGCCATTCGAGCAGACAGTCGGCACAAGTAGATAAAGATGTAGACACTTCTGCCAGTGTGTATCCAACCATCAAAACTAGTCGGGACACTTCTTCTGGCCATCAGTGTCCGAACACAACTGTTCTGAAGAATGAAATTGAATCTCAATTCGAAAGAATCGGAGTTAAGATTGAAAACGAAATGACAATAATTGAGAGCAAAATCCAGGACTTTATGACGACTTGTAATACAAACACAAATAACAGTCAAAGCAATGGCCGAAGTATACCACTATCTAGGGATACATTGCCTCCAATTGGTAATACCAGTACTTTGATGTACACTCCATCCCAAAAGAGCATCAATCCGGCCGAGAAGCCCATCGGCCACAACCAATGCCAACACTCCTCTCCACTATTGGCGCCCAAAAGTTGTTCTGAACTATTAAAAAGTGGCGCCAATTGTGACGGCGTTTATATAATTACTATCGCAAACATTCAGATGATCCGAGTCTACTGTGATATGTCTGACAACAGCGGCGGTTGGACTGTAAGGCAATTGATCTGATCTAACATTTAGACTGAAATGTATTCTCTGTTCAGGTGATCCTAAGGCGCGGGGATTTCGGTCGAAAGCATCGGAAAACTCACATAAGTTTCGAACAGAACTGGAATTCATATAAAGATGGTTTCGGAGATATGGATTCGGGTGAGTTCTGGTTTGGCCTGGAGAACATCCACAAGTTGAGCACACAGGAGGATCAGATCCTTCAGGTAGACCTGGAGTCGTTTGACGGCGAATACGTATCGATTATTTACGATAGTTTCAGAATAGGCTCCGAAGCAGACAATTATAGACTTCATGTGAGACTCAAATGAAATATATATTGAAATTGTGTTAATACAAGTGAATCCACAGTTAGGACATCCGATGCAATCCAACTCAACTCTGGCTCAATCACTGATAGCGCACAACACGTCTATGTTCTCCACTCACGACAGGAATAACGGCATCAGTGATGATAACTGTGCTTCAAAACTCAGAGGTATGAAACAGACAGACAAATGAATTGAATTGCGAATAATTGTGCATATGATGTATGATGTGGGTGCAATAGGAGGATGGTGGTTTAACAATTGCCATTCGGCACTACTGACTGCCCCGTACTTCAAAGAGCACGAGAGAAGACATGTCTGGCAGGGAATACAATGGCATTCTTGGAAACAATGGCGTCATTTAAAAGCGGCTCAAATGAAGATCAGATCCAAATTCTGAATGATTTGCGACAATAATTGTTCACTTCTTATATGATTTCATCGATTTTGATATATCTGTGAAAATGTGAGACAAAATCCAGAGTTAATTGAATTAATAGCGAATCAGATATAAGGTTCACATTTGAAGAAATGTTAATTATTTTTCATAGAAACAGATAATTATTAGTTGAATTAGAAATCAGTGCCAAATATAGCTTCAATTGAATATGATCTAGGTTATCCTTTGAATAATAACTACTTATTTCTATACTTTTGAATATAATTTAATTTTTTGATCAATTATTGCATTTTCATTCAAAGCGACCAAATATTTAATATTTATGTTTAACTAATTCAAAGTCAAATCTATTGTTCCTTAAATTTTTTGCCAAATATATTGAATTAAAATTCTATTAAATTATTATTCATTTAATCGTTTGTCAAATAAAATCAATACAAATATCATAAATTAACAATAATCAAATTAAATTATATAAAGCTGGAATGTGCAAGGTCCAAAAAATGTCTGTGGGGTATTTTGAAATTATTTCCAAAATTGATGGGGTTACCCAAATCAACTGATTTGGCCCACAATTTTTCGCCAACCTAGGAGTCAAGAACTCATCGGAAAAGGCGACTTAGTTTTGCCAATTTCAAAACTCATTGGGGGGTTGTCTGTCTATACCCTCTTGCACATCCTTAAAGTATTGATGTTTACAATAAGCCTATATTTTAAAGAATATTCAGTTCATTGTGAAAATGATTAAAACTGAACCTGTACGAGTACTGGATTTTTCTACAACTAAGTGGGTTAAATATGATATTTTATGACCAAAAAACTAACATTGAATAACGTGTGAAAATATAGAGAGAACTATCGAGGTATATCTAGGTGTTAGTCAAAATTGATTATTTTAATGAGTCATATTATTGATGTATTTTATATACATTTTAAGAACAATTATATTTTTCTTTGATATATTCCGAAACATTTTTAGTATTGAAATCAATTTTTTCACAGCAGCTAAGGTCGAACTCAAGAGTCTGATTGGAAAACAAGAGTCTGATTAGTCTCTGATTAGTTTTCTTTCCTAATTCTTCAGCTGATATGAGAGAACTTTTTACAAGTGATCTAAACATTAAGTTTCGATTAACTGACTGCCAGTCTTATGTCGTTCACAATAAGCGTAATACAGTGTTAGTAAGAAAATACTAATTGCTTTCAAATTTTATTGAACTTCAATTCAATTTTTCCAATAATCAGTTCAATTGAATGGAGTTTTATTGTGAAAATCAAATTCTGGTTTGTATTCATATATTCACTATTATTCTACAGTATATTAAAGTCGAATATTTTTATCTTAAAACTAATCTCAATATTATTTAAACAATTTTTATTATATAAATAATTTCATTTCTATTTATTTATATTATTTTGATATGAATTCAAATGATTCAAGTAATATACCAGGTAATATAATGTTAGAATTTATAAAAAATCAAAATAAGTCTGCTATCCCGGCTTAATTCCTGATTAAAAATAGTCTCCAAATTAATTGTATGATAAGTCAGAATCTGTAGACATACTGTATATTAATACAAAAGATATTATAAGAGAAGATAAAAAAGTAATTTTCTTACAAAGTATTGAATCATCTCTTAAATGAATAGGAATTCAACAATGGATGGAATTCAGATGATCCGGATCTTACTCTATGCTTTCAGGAGACAATTCTATTATGGATTCCGACTGTTATATTCTGGTTATTATCTCCGATAGAGATATATATAATTTACAAATCTGAGAGACAAGCCCTTCCCTGGAGTTTCCTCAATGTTTCCAAATTGGTATCAAAACTATCTTAAGTCGAAATTTATATTTTTTCGTAAATACTATAACCTTTTGTTTGCGAAACCAGATTCTGTCGCTCTGTTTAGTCATCTTAAGTGTAATAGAATTATTCAATTCTTTGAACACAATATCAATATTAGATCCATATCTTCATTACAATCCACTCTTCAAAACACTAACTTATGTATGTATTGTACAGTATGTGACAAAATAAGCTTAAGACCAATAAATATATCAATTCTATAGATCCTGTCCATCATTTTGATGCATTACCAGCGTTTGAAAGGTATTCACACTTCGGCCGCATTGTTCTCGCTTTGGTTTCTCTTGTCTTTGTGTTCGGCAATCAATTACCGAACTCTTCTCAGAATTGTCTTTTCATACGTAAGTTTCATAAACTGACCCCAACTCAATTCAATTGGTCAGCACTTTCTCCCTAAATATAATTTTTGTTCAGTTAGTGAACAAAATCCGAGAGAATAATTGAAAAAATTAACTCATTTTATATACAATTTCGATAATTAAACTGATTTTGATTTTTGAAAAAAGGTCGAATACAATGAAATGGTTACCTATGTCATATTTTCCATACGTATGGCTTCTATTCCGTTAATATTCTGTCAGCTATTTCTCTCTTGTTTTTCTGATACCTATTCGATTGACAAATCAAAGGACAAGGTGCAATATAATCTGATCGCTAATCTCATTGAGAATTCAGTATTATATTATATGATTTTTATTTCCAGAGAGAATGTCCGCGAAATTCTGCCTCATTTTTATCTCTATTGACCTTTTGGTGGGTCAACCCATTAGTCAGCTTAGGCTACAGAAAGAACCTATCGTTAGATGACATGTGGGAACCGCTTCAGACAATACTGACGGAAAAGAATATAAACAAATTCAATGAAAACTATTACAAAACCAAATATAAGTTCAAAGAAGTGCCGATTATTGGCTCGAATTCAACGATCATTTTGAAAACAGAAGACAAGAAAAGACGAAAAGGAATTTTGTTACCACTTCTGAGGACTCATTGGGTGCTCGCACTCGTCATATTCTTCTTCAAATTGTCCACAACATTGCTCATATTCATAGGGCCAACAGTCCTGGATTGGCTCATTTCCTTCGTGTCGGACCCAACTGAGCCGGATTGGCGCGGATTCCTCTACGCATTCCTTCTGTTCTTCTCTTCAATGATCGTATCAGTGGTCGGAAGTCATTCTCAGTATTACTCTAATGTAATGCGACTGAAATTGAGGGCCTGTTTGGTCAACACTATCTATGTTAAGGTATATTGCAATCAATTGTCAGTCAACTCCAATGGGAATGACCAAGGTGCAAAACATCCAATTGTCTTATAGAGTCTAATGCTGTCCAACGACGGCCGCAAAAACTTTTCGATCGGAGAGATTGTGAATCTGATGGTTATGGACACACATCGTATCGTTGAGATCATCCGTTTGGCCAATTCTACGTGGGCTCTACCACTCCAGATCATTATAGCCATTTACCTCCTGTGGCAACAGTTAGGAATCGCCACTTTGTCCGGAGTGGCTGTAATGATAATACTCTTACCGATCAATGGCATCGTTGCGATGCGCTTACGACTACTTCAGGTCTCACTTATGTTCTTAAAAGACAAAAGAATTAAACTTTTGAACGAAATCCTGAGTGGAATTCGCGTTTGGAAAATGTATGCCTGGGAACAGTCGTTCACCAAAAAGATAATGGGGCTGAGGAACAGTGAAATCAGTAAACTAGTCAGAAGAGCTTTTTATAACGGATTCCTAATATTTTCGTTTAATTCGGCCCAAACTCTGGTCAGTTGTCTTAAGATAATATCCAATCAAAATGTGTTAAAACTATTTTATTTCTGACTTAAGGTCTCTGTCGTTAGTTTTGCTGTATTTGTATTAATAGACAAAAATAATATTCTCGACGCGAATATTGCTTTTGTTTCGCTGACACTCTTTGGAATATTAGGCCGA
This sequence comes from Eueremaeus valkanovi, assembly GCA_034693305.1. Taxonomy (NCBI): domain Eukaryota; kingdom Metazoa; phylum Arthropoda; class Arachnida; order Sarcoptiformes; family Eremaeidae; genus Eueremaeus; species Eueremaeus valkanovi. The sequence continues at coordinate 13,178 of JAQIWA010002056.1, forward strand.
CCTCTGAATAGATTCCCGAATCTGATCACCAATTTTATAATGGTTTGCAAATTGGGTTTTACCCTAAGTTTCTATTCATAACAATTTGACTTTCGATATAGTTTTCGGTATCCCTTCGTCGCGTAAATAAATACCTAAATAGCGATGAAATAGATTTCGATTCCATAGAACACAATGAACTCAATCCCGAAGAACCCATTGATATAGACGAGGCCTCATTCCTCTGGTGTGCTGACGATATGGTTCCAACTCTGGACAAGATTTCTTTGACAGTCAATAGAAGGAAATTGATTGCAGTGGTGGGTCAGGTCGGAAGTGGGAAGTCTTCACTACTTTCGGCACTTATAGGAGAAATGATTAAAATAGAGGGAAGTGTTTATGTGAACGGAAGCATAGCTTATGTGCCACAACAGGCCTGGATTATGAACACCACTCTCAGAGACAATATTCTGTTTACGCAACCCATGGACAGAAGGAAATTCGATAAAGTGTTGGACTGCTGTGCACTCCGACCTGACCTGGAGATCCTCCTGGGCGGGGAACTCACTGAGATCGGGGAGAATGGAATAAACCTATCGGGCGGTCAGAAGCAGAGAGTGGCGATGGCCAGAGCCTGTTATGCGGACGCAGACATCTATCTATTGGATGACCCGATCTCTGCATTGGACGCAAACGTAAGCAAACATGTCTTCGATCACGTGATCGGACCCAACGGTTTCCTTCGCAACAAAACCCGAATTTTAGTTACGCACAGAATATCTGTTTTGCCGAATGTCGACGAAATAATTGTCTTAAAAGACGGAACGATTTCAGAATCGGGTACTTATAGGGAGCTTATGGAACGTAAGGGAGATTTCGCTGATTTTCTGCTCCAATATATGGAGACGACTGACGAAGGCTTTAATGAAGAAGAGATCGAAGTCTACGACGAATTGGTCACAAAAATTAAGCCTAAATTAGAAGCGAAATCAAAGCCCAGAAGTGTTGACAGTGAAGAGGGACTCAAAAACAGGTCTTTCTCTTCATTTTCAAAAAATAGTTTTTCTGATAAAAAGAGTCCGAAATCTGAAGATATGGACAAATGTTGTAAAAGAGGACAATTGACTGATGAGGAGAGTTCTGAAACCGGATCAGTCAAACTGAGCGTTTATATAAACTACTTGAAAAAAGTCGGGTTTTGTAGTCTAATCGCTGTTTTGATGTCTGACATAGCGTTGAGTGCTTTGAGTTTTGGTTCGAGTCTATGGTTAGCGGAATGGAGTGACGACTCACTCGATCCGACTAAGCTATACGACGACTCCTTAAGAGATCTGCGGTTAGGAGTCTATGGTGTGTTGGGTGTCGTCCAAACAGTCTTCACATTAGTGGCGACCATATCGATCACATTGGCCTGTCTTAAGGGCGCGAAAATACTACACAACGAAATGCTGGTCCATATGATGAGAGCTCCGATTTCGCACTTCGACACAACACCGATGGGACGGATACTCAACCGATTCTCTAAGGATATTGATGTCGCCGACACTGTACTGGGAATGAGTATCCGTATGGTTATGATGAGGTTCTTCAGTGCTATCGTCTCGTTCGCTATCATTGGTTACGAAACTCCATATGTTTTGTTAGCTTTGATTCCTTTGGGAATTCTATACTATTTTATTCA
>JAQIWA010002057.1:0-14833 GCA_034693305.1 Eueremaeus valkanovi
TGAAAATCAATATTTGTTTCAATAAATCGATATTTTTTTCGCATTTCTATTGTATTATAATTAATACATTTTTTCAATCCAGCTTAATTACTCTCGACTCAGCTACAAAATATCAATTAAATGTTCACAATATCGCGCATATTTATAGTCAGTACAAAATAGGACCCTCGGTATTGATCTGTCGATTAAAGTTTTAACAATAAATGAATTTTCAGTTCACTATAATTGTGTTAAAACAATAAAGAGTTTAATGAAAAAGTGTTCGCAAATATTCACTGCATTTCCAGACAATCCTTAATAACATTTAAACACTTTTCAACAATATTTGTGTTTTATATATATTTAATCCAAATTTTTATTACCAATTGATTACTCATTTGAAGTGACTATTCATTTAAGACTGAATTTCATATGAAATCAATTATAAACTAATTATATAATCAATACTTGTATTCAATTGACTTATATCTCAATATAATTAAATTATTTTGTATTAAAAAAAATTTTTTGTTTTTCAAATCGAAATCTAATCAATAAATAAAAATGAATTAAAAGGAAATTTAATCAAAACATTATATTCAGTAAAAAAATGTTTTTGTACTTCAGGACCAAAGCATTCAATGCTTTACCAATTGATGTCAGAATATCTGCAGCTGTTATGGCATTCAAGGCTAACAACTATTCTGTAGGAAAGGCTTGCACTGTATGTCTGCTATCCTTTCGCACAGTTGTATAACTAGAGTAGACATTGCAGTGAATGACATAATACTGGAAAGCATTGCATAAGAAAGTGGAAAGAGTTTGAACTCAAGGAACAGATGGAGTGCTTAACAGTGTTTTGTACTTTTTATTAGTAGTTATTTGTATGAAATCATATGAGTATTCTATGAATGAAATGAATCTTCAATTGAGACACAAATAGAAAAATATATTTTGTGAACAAAAGTCAATTTAAGTATTTGTTTCCAAATGTTTTGAGTTATTTTAATATCAGTTAAGAAGAAATGGTTTCAATGCATGGATTCCATGAATAGTCACAATAACTCATTGTACACATCAATACATATCTCTTCTGGGCTTTCATTCAAATCAATTGTGCAATCAATCAGATTGAATGTGGCCGACACGTACAGTGCACTGCTCTTGCACTGATTGGTAAAAGGCTCGAGCCTACAGTTTGTGTGAGCGAGTAATGTCGGGCCACCATTAGTTGTGGCAATCAAGCGGTCGTTTATGCAATCGCTGTTCACTGCTATAGAGTATAGCAGAGGAGTGTAGGCTTGACTGACAGTCAGACCTATTTGCTATCATTTCCTAAAGACTACACAGTTTTTGGTCTATTTTTTTTATTAAACTTCAATTGAATTTAAAGTGAATTTAATTCTTAAATATTTGAGTTGTATTCGAGAGAAAAGAGTATTGAATACAATAACGATATCTTTTGGACTTACAATACATTTATGAATAATATATGAAAAGAAATACAATTATCAATACTTTATCTGATATTTAATTTTAGCCAATATTTCACTTATTCATTAATTAACATAAAATTCATTAATATTTATGTTATTTTAGTTAATTTTAATTTCAATCTATTTATTAGAAAAATGTTAATAAAAGAGTTGTAAGTATTCTCTGATTTACATTCAATTAATTATTATTTATGACAAAAATAATGAAAATATTGCGAAAAAACCGGTATTTCATCGAAAATATTAATTGATTTTCACTTAATTTCACTTTCAGTCGAGTAATACTTCCCTTAACTGTCGAAGAAGTGAGTCATTAGTCGATACTTAACTCAAATATAATATACAATGTTTTCATTTATCTTGCAAACTTTGAAACTTAAACACTGTGAAAATTAAAGTGAGTACAATAGTGTAGCTGTTCTTATTTGAAAGAGGGATAGTGAAGGTTGGATAAAAAAACATACATGAAAAATATCCTTGCACAATTCAATGCTCCAGATTTAAAAATGTTGAAATATTGTTTTTTATCGATAATAAAATTTTAGGAAAAACTGATTTTTTCCAATCAGATGCAATTTTTTAAGATGTAAACGATAACGGGTTTGTCATTGATCAATTTTAGGTAGATTATTTCGGTATATTTATGTTGACCTATAAATGGCGCAAAAATCAGGTATTACAACCTTGTTAATAGAAAAGTCAATATTCCAGGATTTTTGAATTTAGGTACTTGAATTGTGCAAGGATATTTTTCATATATAACTTTCATCAAAGCCTAGCTATCCCTCTTTCAAATAAGACCAGATTCAATTTTGTACCGGCAGTAGTTTTTGGGTAGACTAAGATTCAAAATTTGCGTTATTTATGAAAAACAGAGTACATCAGTATTCATATATTAATGTCTCGTTGTTTGGCACATGTAGTACCGAATCGGACAGTTATTCTCTGTGGCCGAGGCCTCCAAGATCGAGACGGGAGGCGGAGAGGGGGTAGAAGTGGTCACAAACGAGCCGTTCGTTGACTTTCCACTATTGGGCGGCAAATTCACGAAAGGACAGTACACTCGCAAGATATATCACTTGGCCAGGTATGTGACCTTCGATCCGATCCAAGCACACCACACGATGACCCCTGACCTCACCACTTACGAGTGCACATAACCCACACGTGTATTGAATTGCAATACTTTTTGTCATTTTATATAAAATGGTTTCAAAAGAAAAATTTTTTCATAATTTTCTTATATTTTAATTAAAGATATTTTTAGTGTTTAATGAAATTTCATATAAATTACACTTTAATTGATTCTATAAACGAATAGCAAAGTCCCGGCAATTGTCAAATCGCTGGCACCGCAGGGCTCGCTTGAGATCCATGAAGAGGCCTGGAATGCATATCCCTATTGTAAAACTGTTATCACTGTAAGTATGGCACTGGGCCTGGGGTCTGGGCCTGGGGTCTGTTGCTATTCATATACCAAATGTTTGTTTGAATGATATACTGATGGTGTGCTTCGTTCAGAACCCGGATTATATGAAAAAGAATTTTCACATAACTATTGAGACAATGCATGCGCCGGACAGAGGCATACAAGAGAATGCACACGAGTTGGACGCGGATCGGCTCAAACAACGGGAAGTCTTGTTCATCGACATCGCCAACGATAACGTCTCGACCAAAGTATGAGACCTTCGGCTCATTTGGTTTGACTTCTGTTCACAAAAATGATTTCTGTTTCCAATAGGACTACAAAGAATCGGAAGACCCGTCGCGTATAAAGTCTGCGAAGACAGGAAGGGGTCCTTTGGTAGGCAAATGGACCGTAAGTTTTGCCTTAAGTTGGTTAGAGAAACGGTATTTATTTTGAATGAATGCCTAATCCAGGAATCGGCTGACCCTGTGATGTGCGCCTATAAGTTAGTGACCGTTGAGTTCAAATGGTTTGGTTTCCAGAATAAAGTCGAGTCTTTCATACAAAAGGTTTGTTTCAATCGATTGACTGTAAAAATAAAACCCAAACTAAAGTCAAACTGAATTGAATTGAACTGAACTGAACTGACGTACGGTATAGACGGAAAGGCGTATATTTTTGAACTTTCATCGCGAAGTGTTTTGTTGGATCGATCGATGGCATGGGTTGACAATGCAAGACATCAGAGACTTAGAGGAGAAGACCAAACGAGAGTTGGATGAGGTCTGGCATCAAAACTAATTACTATTTATTTTGAATTTATTCTGAAAACTAATAATTATTTTCATTTCCTTTCCTTTCCTTTGCATTGCTTTCCTTCAATAGCAACGAAATAAGGGTTTAGTCAGAGGAACACAAAGTGAAGATTAATATTAAAAACCTATTAATTATAAACAAAATTAAAAATTCAGCAAAACTTTTACGCCAACAGAAAAATAAATATTTCGATCCATATATTGAATGTTTAGATAAATATTACAAAAGAAATAATATTTAAATTTTTAGTCAAATCTATATAAATCGCGGATTTAATCAAAGAACTAATGCATAACAAAAATAATTATTTGAAACGCGAAATGAATGCCATTTCTATCGATAAATGTTTTAAAATTATAATTAATTCTAATATAATATAAATATTTAACAAAATTTTAATAATTGAGTGAATAATGCGAGTCATTATGTGAACAAAATGTCACAAACGTTCACAAAAAGCCCAGAAATTTGATTAAATTCGCACAAAAGCCAGAAATAATGCCATTGTTTATAAACGGCATTCAATTGAGTCTTTCATTGATTTGTTTTGAGTTCAAGAAAGTCTTGATTTGGCGACTGATCTGTGTTTTTATATAATACTGTATTAAAAAACAACAAAATTATTAGTTTTTAAAATTTTAAATCAATTCTCAATCAATTGATTCAATTTTTGTTTCTCTTCTTTTGCTAACCGTTTGGAAAGATTTGTTTGAATTTTAAACTCAATTTTAAAAACAATTATTGAATGAAAAGAAAGAAAAAGCGAATGAAATGCATTCCAAATATATTTAAAAAACAAATACTATTCCTATCATTAAAATGACAAAAATTATTGTAAAAACTATATAAAAATTAATAATTCATTCATTTAATGCGTGATTAAAATTATATTTGAAGTCGTATTCAATCATTTAATGTGTTTTTAATTTTAAAGTAACTAATCGTAAGAGAGATTCATTGAAAGCGTTTCCATTCATATCTGTGTCCACTCATTCAGTATTTCTTTCCTCTCTTTTCTCATTTGATTATTATTTTTAATTATATTTTTAATAACAAAATATTAGACCTATTGTTACAAATTGTTGGACAATATATATATCAATATAAATGTTAAAAATGAGCGACTCTTTAGACAAATAATTAAAGAAATAAATTAAATAGAATTTCGGTTTAACTTAAAACTCATCGAATGATTGTTAAGCAATAAAAATGCATCAAATCTTATGATAAGTAAACGATTGTCTCAAACAATATACGAATAATTGAATCAAACTTTTCCTTTAAATTGTTAAGTAATTTGAAATTTATTTCCTTTCCTTTCCTTTCCTGAAGAATATTTCGTTAATATTATATGTATTTTATTGAATAAAAAGCTTAAACTTATTGAACGGATTTAAATGATTTTTATTAATAATACTATAATAATAGCTATAATTAGAAATAAAATAAATAGAATTATTATTTTTAAAACTATTTTCAACAAAATATTACTTCTGTTTTCTCATCTATTTTTAAATATTGAGTAATATTTCAGTGATTTTTAAAACTATTTGTTCGGCTCTCAACTGAGTTCACAAAACCAATTGAATATGAGTTCATTTAAAGTAGGCTTATGTCAGAACAAATATTTTTAAAATGTCTCATACAGTATGTGCAGATAAGAAAAGGTGATCCACAGCTATATTCACTGTATACTGGACTGCTTTTAGTAAGTGCTAGTATTTTATCTTGCTATATAATCGCAATGAAGTTATCTTCCAATTAATTTACCCTTCAATCCACTGAACATTAAACACAATTGTATGCAAATCATGTGTCACTACAATAATATCCTTAACGACATGTCTTTATAAGATAATTGATTGCATTGACTCAGATTCAGGTGCACTTCAGAAGTCTGAGCATTTGAGACACGTCTGAGACTTTCGAGTCTATTGAGGAAAACTTCATAATTGTGTTAAAAGGATTCAGAATATAATAAAACAGTTTCACACAAATTATTTTATGCTTTCTTTCATTCGATTGACTCATCTTTAATGAGATTTTATGACAAAATATGTCATAATTATTGCTATACTATTTCGATATATAGGTAAACATGCAAGCTTAGTTGTCGGTCCACAGGCACAGCTTTAACATAAGTTGTTAGAATCCCTATTGGGCTAGAAAATCAGCTAGGTACATGGGCTGTTGAAGTGTACAGGAATAAAATATTGCACATCTTTTTTCACATTTCCATATAAATTATTCAGAGATGTCGAGGTCAGCAAGTCTAGGGGTTCAATGGTAATGGTGCATTTTGTTCACAAAACCAGGGTTAAAATCAAGAACAGGATGTCGGCCCAAACTGGCACAAAAACCGGTCGAATTGTGATTAAATTAGTTTAAATTCAGTCAATTTTAAGACAAAATGCCACCGAAATGGTACCGAAGGCTAGTTCGCCTGCGCGAAAAGTACAGGGGTCCTTCGTTGCATCAAATCCTAGGGGGTATTTTGACAATTTCAATCCCAGGTTATATTTTTGTTAGACTCCCCTTTTCGACATCTCTGTAATTAACCTTTTTTTTTGTTAGCAGTGAGTAAACAATTGGCCGATTCTGTTGTGTTGTTCGCAATCATTCAAAATACGAAGTGATTTAAGAATATTATACTTAAATTGGATTTTATTCAGTCGTATAATAAGAAAATTTGGATTCCGTTCAGTTCAGTACATAATTAATAATTTTGTTTTAAAGACTCGTAAAAACTCGTCTAAAAAATGGATTTCCATTTGAAAAACTATAACAGAAAAAGTGACTCAATTTGTTGATTGATTGTAATCATAATTATTATAATTTGTTTAAAAATACAACATTTGATTGGTTTCTGTATATAAGGAGAGTATAGTATAGTATAGTATAGAATATATTTACAGAACTATAATATAATATAATTATTAATTAATATTTTAATCATTTGTAAACTTTCTTCTAATGTATATATAATATACTGTAATATAATGTAAAATCATTTGTCAATACATTTAAAAATTATAACTAATTCTGATTTTTTCTTAAATAAAATCTCAAAATATCTATAATACAAATACAAATGGCTTTCCTCTCAATATTTGTGTCAAATAATTGAATTGTAATATTTGGTTGAAATCTAATCTTTAAAAAGAGTATTAATTATTAATAATTCTATAATAACTTCCAATAAAATACAATTATATTTATAGCAATCAATACATTATTTACATTAGTTTTATGACCTCTTTGTGAACTAATCGTTTGTATTCAATAGAATCCTTTAAATCATAATTTATTTCTTGAATATGACTCACATTTGATGACATGATTTATATACAGCTTATGAGAGATTCGTTTGAAGTGATGACAGATATTGTTGTATCGAATATAATATAATATTATAATCATATCATTGAATATCATACTTCCAGGTGCTTAGGCATCGATGCCGTTATGAACGGCTCGCTCCACATCCGTCTCAGATCACCCTAAGAGACAATCAATCAATCAATCAATCAATTGGTTGGAACTGAATCTGAATCCAAACAAACAATACATACCTTAATGTAAGCCATTGTCAGCAGTGGAAGCAAAGTGAATGGAACTAAATAAAGAAGCGCCGGCTGTGCGGCCTTGAATATCTCACTCGACACAGTAGCTGTCAATAGACCTGAGCGTACAAACGGTTATACATAAGAACTAATTATAAGTCATTCCTAAGAAATCATTTCTAAAAATAAAAATATACCAAAAAAATAGCCGACAAGTGAACAGTGAAAATAAGTTATTTTGTTGAGATGGTTGGGCGGAGGAACTCCCGCCTCAACCGAATTCAATTGTGCTCTTTTGTAAGCGTCATATCTGAGTACAAAACAGAGGAGTAATCCGGGCATAACCTGATTGAAGGGTGAGTTTATATAATTGGTGTTTAACTGTTCAGACATACAATAGACTAATAGACTGTGCAATACATACGATGTCTCCCAATCCCAACATTGAGAAGTGTCCGTTGTTTTGCATACTCGGGAATATCAACTTTCCGGGCAGTGAGAGCTTCGGTGGCTCTCTTACGCCATTTAAATGCAATCTCTTCGCTACGATTCCCATTGGATTGTCAGCCGTTTTGGTGGCCACCCGTACCTGAGTTGCACAGAAAGCAAACTAATTGTCAAACACTTAGTCATTAAACTATCGGTATTTGCCATCAATTCTCAGATAAAAGCAATGAAGAGATACGAAGACATAAAAGCAATATATGTTTAGATCTGATCCATAACTGGGTCACTAAATAAAGGGTTGGTATAAAATGAAAACCAAACCAAATAAATAACTTATGAATATTTGAATTCGGATCAAATTTTAAAAAGTGATAAAATTGCAATCGTATTGTAATACTGTCCGGAATAGTATTGAAATATTGGGAAACTTGGAAATTATGGTTCAGAAAGAGAGCGGCCGATGAACTGTATGCTCACGACTCGATTTGATTGCATTTAATATTAATATTTATTTTTATTCAAAACTTATTTGTTTATTGAAAATAACTGACAATTATTTGAGAAGAGATACTCTACTCTACTCTACATAATGAGCTGCAATCAACTCGTGAGCTCATCATTAGCCCAATTCATTAGCAGTCGTTCTAAACACGAATTTTTTTAAACAATTTGAAAATTGCAGTCATTTTTGCAAACTTTCAGATAATTGTTTGGTTGCAGTGAACGACAATTTATATTCAATTATATGCCTAATGAGAGTCGTATTCGACCCATACGTAAGACTTGCATTCATAGGGCAGTCACGTATGTGCACGACATGGGGCAGAAGGCAAGTGTCCGATTGGATTAAGGTGAATCACGACCACGAACAGGGTCATTATATAGTAAATGGTGGGCACAATATAAAATGGGCTCAGGCGCTATGGTTACGGTGCGGACAGTAGTGATTCACTATTACAGGCATAAGATTATATCGAAGTATTAATAGCAACGAAAGGACTGACCATAACATTGGAGCTGAATATATAGGAGGAGAAGAAGACCCAAAAGACATCGTATATGAGTAGACCCGTCAGGAGTAGAGTCGAGACCTTAAGACTCGGCAATCGAACGAAAGCGATGAAAGCGACGCACAGACCCATTCCCATGGCATCCATCAAAAGCCAATGACCCGTCAGAATCCATATGCAAACTATGGTCACCGATAGGGAAAAGGAGACCAATTCTGCGACTGTGAAACGACCGCACATTCCAAACGATATTCTGCTTTTGGATTCAGTTTTGATTAAATATATATTTATTCAAACATTTAAAGAAAGTATCGAAAGGAAAGACTCACTTCTTTTTGTCAGTACAGGGCCTGAGTATGTACTGACACATCGGAAGCAATAGAAAGGCCAAAGCGATGGCTGCGATGACTGATTGGTTGAGACAAACAATTACTAAAAGTTGTCAACACTTTGATTGAGACTAAGGACTACTCACTGGCCGTACAAATGGCGAAAAGCATTTGCATTGAGTCGAAGAAGAAGAACATAATAAGTAGTGAAACGGATGCACCCAATGGTAGACATAAGGCTTGCATTGTGTCTAAGGTCTGGACGTCTGGAAAGCAATTTTGAGATCATTTTCATTAAAAATATATTCAATTGATTTAATCGAAAGCAAACAAAACTGATTGGACTTAAACATAAAAAAGTGTTAGAAATGGGAAACAAATAATAATAATATAATTTGAGATAATTTTCTGTTCAATAAATTAAACCATTTATACAAATATTGAGTTTCTATTGAATCAAACAAATTGAGAACAACTCAACTAAAGCTCAATTATAAGAAATTGAATTAAATATAAAGAAAACAAAAATAATATAAAATTTAATTTAATTTAAATGAAATGAAAGACCAAAACAAGTACTAAACTGTTGTCAGTGCTCTGAACGCCGGAATCCTTTTCCTTCTGTTTGGCCTCTTCTTCCATATTCAAAGATCTGTTGAAATCAAAGCAGAAATTAATTGTTTTGAACCGAAGATAAGGTAATGAGTGTCCGAATGGCTGACCGAAAGCTGCCGTAGACTATGAGGAGCATTGATATGAGGAATGTCGAGACTCGCGAGGAATCCACCAATGAATACATCCTATGGTTGTCACCAGAACTTAATGTCAACTCAATTAAGACAACGGAGAATACAAACCATTGATATTCACTCATATTTGACATTCAAATCAATTAATGAGAATATGATTCAAAATATGGTTATTCTTATCAACTGTGAGACCAACTGATCGGCCAATACGTCGACAATTATCTCATGAGATTCAATGATAATTAAAGAATAGATTGGATGCAAATGTATGTCCAGATCATGTGTGCAAACGATGTCAACAATTGAGCGATTGATTGACTGAACGCTTGTTTTGTTGTTTGCTTTCAATGATTCAAATGATTTAAATGTCGACAAAAACAAAACAAAACACTATTTTTCGCATTAATTTCATATCTTTTTTAAATATTAATTAAATAAATAAATAAATCCAATGTTTGATCGATACTAATAAATGAGTTCAAAAGTGGTGTAAAATAATTAAAAAAAAATAATAATTCAAATCATTGTTAATAATGAAAGACATGATTGAAGTCAATGTTTGAGTAGAAGTGAGTGAATCGAGTGAATCGAGTAAAGCATAAACCGATGCAAACGTTGCAAACCTTTACAAAACCTGTGCTTCACTTCAATTCACAGCATTTGACTCAATACTGAATCTCTGGTCAAAGCATAACAAAACACAAAACACTCACTCATTCATACAAAACATGCAGTAATACTAATGCAGGCGAAACACGAATGAACTCTTACTCTACTGTCTGTACAGTGTTTACACCAGTTCTTCCATTCAGTCCAGTCTTTCTACAGTTCCTGTCAAACAATTCAAATATAACGTTCACATTAGCGACACATTTATGACCCGACACTGCTTTCAACTATTAATACGATTGACTGTATGCCAGATCATGTCGTTTGGCATTAGGCCTACAGTGTATGCACTAAACATCAAACACTTCGCTATTGTTTTTCTATACGTTTTATTCATATATTTTTAGTATTTTCTCAGCTTTTGTCACAAAGAAAACAACAAAACAATAGATCCGAACAATGAGTTCAACACAAAAAACTTTTTCCTCTAACCTATCAATAAATAAGAGATTACTTCCAATTGATTTCTTCCCCATTTTCTGGCAGTTCGACCAAAACTTTTGCAAATCTGATTATACCAGGAGCCTATTATTATAGTGAAGTTAAGACGTTAGTCAGAAGTTGCATTGCAAGGGCACTTTTCCAAATACTATTTACTCGATTGCTTTCATCCGTTGCATGAAGTTAATGCAAAATTAGAACTTGTCTTAAAATCCTTATTCGACTATAAGTGCTATTTATTATACCTTCCCGTCGGGCACCGTTGGTCACCCCTACGCCACGTGAGAGAGAATCCTGAATTTGAATCTAAATTTGCATCTTTTGTCTGTGTTTTGAGCCAAACATCTTCTGTCTAATAAAGACTAATAATTATTGGATGAAATCGGGTTCTTATGGACTCTATAGGACCAGAGGTTATGGACCAGAGGTTATCTTTTATATCTTAGAATTTAGAAAGCATTCTCAGGAAAAATGACCCGTCAGTCATCCGGTTAATTGGGGGGGGGGGGAATTCTTCGGTATATATTTGACATGACTGCAATAGGCATCAATTGGTACAGGGGTAGAACAGGCATCAAAGGATGAGAGATGTCTTCATTCGCATATTTATATGTTATAGTAGTTTGGATGCAATGAATAATTCAATTAAAAAATATATTTAATTTTCAAACTATTTATAGATTTTTATAATATTTTAATATCGAATGAAATGAATATAAAAATAGTTTTAAATATAATTTTGTTTTGAAATTCTATTCGCAATAATTGGGTTAAAGAGTGAGACTTGTATTGAGTCGTCTTCGAGGTTGAGATTGATTTGAGTCCAGTTTAGAGGAGTTGTCCGTCAGTTCCCGTCTGAGCCAAGTGTAGAGTTGGCTGTTTGCGAGTGGACTGACCACACAAGCGCTTAACGCACTCTTGTGTTGACTCATTTTCCACATTTCCTGCCAAATGTTGGTCAAAGGGTTATACGCCTCGACCTCTGCTACGGTTGTCGATCCCTATGATTGAGACATTGATCACTTAATACTGTATAATACCTGTACTCAAACAGACAGACTCTGAACAGACTCTGATCTATGCATACATTGAAGCCTCCGATCACATAAACCATGTCTTCCAAGACAGCGCTCGCAAAGTTCGATCGCGGAGTAGACATGTCTGCCATTAGTGTCCACTTCTTTGTCCTCAACTCATATCTCTCTAAACTCGTTTGTCGAGTCAATCCATCGTTGCCTCCGATGGCCAGTAAGTATCGGTTCTGGAACTCAACCAATTGGACTCCACTTCGCGGACGATTCATATGAGTTATAAGAGTCCACTCATTGACCGCCGGGTCGTATACTTCAGCGCTATTTAGGACTTCACTGCCTGTCAGTCATCAGTCATACAAACGAATGAAGCGATTAATTGAATAGCAATTCAATGAATTCAATGTCAATAAGTAGTGACAAACCATTAAAACCTCCGACAATATAGACCTTTCCGGCCATTGATGTCGCGGAGGCGTCACTCCTCTGATGGTTCATATGAGCGATGAATTGCCACTGATTTGCTTTGGCGTCATATCTCTGTTCCGAAGACAAAGAAGAGTTTTCTTTAAGAATTATTTATTCAATTGAATGCCATTTCAAACCGACTTCGGCTGAACTCGTTCTCACGTTTCCATCAAAGCCTCCCTTCAGTTGAGAATAAGAGTAAAAGTTATTTATATTTTCATAAGAAGTGCTTTAAAAGTGATTCCAAACTAAACGCTAAACCGATTCATACAAACCATTGCATATATGAATCCCTCGCAAAGGGCAACACTGACATAGCACCTGTAGGGCAATATACAGTACAGAGTACAGGAGAACTGGATTAGAAGTTACTTGGATATTGAAAGCAAGGACATTGATGTCAGACCTGGCGAAGTGCATACTCGACCTCTCAACCCAAGTCTTCTCCAATGGATTGAACGCATAGACAGTATTGAATTGTTGTCTTCCCTAAGGATTGAATATTTTTATTATTAATTTGAGATTCAATCGAAACAATCGATAATTACATCAAAGCCTCCGATAATATAAATAAAACCCTCGAAATATACCGTTCCGTGATATGCACGATAGGGGGCCAACCTGTGGGGTAGAGTCAGTGTCAGTATCGGTAAAGACAATTGAATCAATCTTTCGACACTCCCTTACCCTAAGCACTGGGTGTCTGCTGTGTACCACTTGTTGACCCGACAGTCATAGCTCTCGAGAATGTTTGTTGCGTTGGAAGCACTCCATCCGCCGAAGACAAACAGAATATCGCGCGGTATTCGTGGTCTGAGGAATGGATGCAAACGAATGTCGAACTTTGATGGCAATGGATGTAAATGAATGTCATTGAGAATATTGGAAACTCTGGCCATATATTGACTTAATTCCGGGTCATCTTTGACCAAAACATTCTCTCTGACAGTCGAGTCGACAAATCTGTAAACCATTTGAATAATAGTTATTAAAATCAAAACTATTTTCCATTCATTTGAATCTATACTGACTTTAACGAAGAGTTTCCGAAACGAACTGTTTTTAGTAGTTTTGAGAAGTGTTCGACTCTTTTACTGTTGGCTGACATCCAAGATATTAGCGCCGAATAAGTGAATTCTTCGCGACTGACATTCAGGCGATCGTCGCTCAAGAGGTCTGACAACTCATCTCTACTCAAAGAATAAAAGTCTGGACTTTCTGTGCAAACCTATCAATACTTAATTGGTTTGAATACAGGTCTGAAATAGAAGTTCAGTTGCAATCAGTTTATTCTTACGGCCGGAAAGTTGTAGACAATGTATGTCTTTGTTGTGTCCATCAGTTCTATCGCGCAATACATTCTCGCCATTTGATAGATCCCTAAAATTGGTGTAAAATTAGTCCTGAATTCTGACTGAATTGCAATTGAATTCGGTTTCAATACTTATGCAGTTCTTAGAGTTCAACGATTCAGTCAAATACTGATAGCAATAATCCAGAGCTCCAGTGATTTGGAGTCTATTCACTGCTTCAATCACTGCTTCAATGTTGGACTCATTAATGGCTAACAATTGTCCCGAATATACGAAATCAATGATTATCTTCATTACCGCAGACGAGATGTCCGGCAGAAAGACTTCTTTGCTTTGGTTTTCCGAATAAAGACAGTTCGAGTAAAGAGCCATAAAGTAGGGACTGATGGCAGCGAAGACATTGCGATCGATCGGAAACTTCTGGAAATCAGAGGTAATTATGTTTGAGTCCGCAAACACAGCATTCCTCTGGAGCTCTGATAGCTTGCGCATCCATTCGATCCTTTCATTGCTATAAATCATAGGAATTACGGATTAAATACTGGACTCAACACAAGAAGACATTGATTTGAATGTAATTTTCTGAACAAATACTTTGTATTCATTAGAATGAAGTTAATGTCCATTCCTTTCGACGACTTTTTTCTCACAGAAATGCTTTTCTTGTCTTTAATTCTCTTCGACTTAATTAAGATTTGACTCATTTTTGTGATCAATGAAAATAACATAAATTGAATGACTGTTTGTTTTATGGATTGATTTTATGTGAAATATGTTTAAATCAATGCTTTGAATAGAAATTTAAAAATTCATCGTTTCTTCGAAACAATATTTTTGATCTCAAATAACAATAATTATTGTGAAGACAAAGCGCGCGACTCAACGATCTTTGACTTCTGTCGAACTTTTCATTGATTGTTAAAACGCGCAGAGAATATGAATTAGACTTAAATCATATTTTTATATATCAGCCAATCATTGATTTCAGTAATAAAACAATTCAAAATCCTTTAAACCATTTCTATAAAAGTCACTGAAATTCAGTTTAAAGAACCAAATCTTGCATTCAATCCATACAAATGTCAGTCGATATCCAAAACTCTCCGAAACG
>JAQIWA010002058.1:0-14831 GCA_034693305.1 Eueremaeus valkanovi
TCTTTGCGCCGAAGCGGACAATACGCGCGAAAAGTTTATTTGATTTCAAACTGATATGAAATCACATCAAAAATTAAAATATTATTCAATTTGAAACTTTGATATCCGATCCGGACATACATTCAATTTTAAGATATACAGTATTTCAATGTAACATAAATAGCATCTGGGCAATAATAAATAAATGTATTTCATATCAGTTTACTAACTGTTCATTACGTTTAAAACCATCTTTGAGTCAACACTTGCTCTGATCTCAAAAAATTCGTTAAAACGCATACAAACTATAAATAAATGTTTTCTCCGAACTTCCACAAACTGGTCATAGTTGTCATATTCGCCATGATTTTAGCATGGCCATTTACTGAAGGTAACAATATGAGTAGAAAATAAATATTAACTTGTCTATTTTTTAATTTAGGAGAACACGATAGGGATCCTTACCGTTGTCATGAGGTTGTGGGCGGACCAAGGTGTCCCCGCGTATGGGACTACCAGACTACCAGAAGACCAGGAGGAGGAGGAGGAGGAGGAGGAGGGGGAAGACCAAATGGAAAACGTCCCTATCGGGGACGCCGCTGATTTACTTATTTGTATTTCTTATTTTAATTCAATAAACATACCTTGCTCTATCGATCTATGGCTCTATTATTTCATATTTTATTGTCTCATTGTTTGCATTAATTAATATAACATTAAAACTATATAAAAGTCTATTCAATTTGAACTAGACTTCAATGTCTGGTTCAATGTCTGGACTAGACACTGAAAAGGCACAAAAATTCAATCCAATCCCGTCTTGTCCTGTCCTCGTTTCAGTCTAAAGGGCGAAGAGTGAAGGACAGTGAGAATTGTAGCACTACTGAGGGCTAACTAAACCGCCCCGGCATCAGATTCATGTAATTTATAATTCCAATCACTTTACTATCGTTTATCACATCGTTGACTACCTGGGCCACTGACATCTGTATTAGACAGAGAAGGGAAGAAAAATATTATGAATACTATTAAAATCACGGCTTTTATTCGGAGGCCAACAGTCGTTGACCAACAGATCAGAAGTTTATAGAAGAAGAATAAACTATTAATTAGAATAGTAGGGATGTGCAGGAGCTTATAAACAGAGACTAGGTAGATTTTACCCAGTATTCCAATAAGTCCCGGAAGTCTTTTTTATCTATATCACATGCCTAGCACATCTCAAATTAAAAATAAAAACACTTCAAACATAAGAAGCTTTTGTTTATTTATTTATTTCAATAATATAATAAAAATACAGTTTTTGGACACAGGTTTCAAAAGAGAGCATAAAATACATATTGAATATGTGTACAAAAAGACGAATAAGTATTCGAAAGAGTATTTTAGGTATTTATTATTTCTTTAATATTTTGCCGCTTGTGATGCAGTGGTTTGTGCACTGGTAGGTTATGCTGACCAATTTTTGCTTGCATTCTTTAAATTGCGCCATAAAAGGAGCAGACCCCCCAGGTCAATGTCTTGCAGAGGAGCTGACCCTTAAATGACTAGACTTGCAGGTAATTTCTTCAGGCTGACCCGGGCTAACCCGATTGAACCGCTTCGGTATCCTTTTGAATAATGCTAACACTTGACCCCAAAGAAGAACACTGGCCCCGAAAAAGATGCACCACATCCACTGGTAGTGAGACAGGGGAACGGTTCTGAAGAACATGCCCGAGAGCTGCACTATTACTACCTGTGCTCAGCCACACAGGGAGTGGTATGAAAAAGAATAGTAAATTCATTAATAATTTTTATTATATTTAATTTGAATTTAAATATAATTATTACAACAGGGGACTGGGTTATTTGTGCAGTACCTGTGCTGTTGCGTTGACAATGAATGTCATACAGAATATACGATTACTGAACAGACCCTCAAATATACTCCACTGTCCGTCAATTAGACGTGCGTTGAGTCCATTGAATAGAGTCATCAGTGAAAAGGTGTTGAATATTATAGTGAAGTGTTGTGTCGGCAAATGTTTCTCGGCTTTTGAGCTCTGATAGCTTTTTGTCGGCAAAAGATTAATGGCCTTTAATCCCGATTTTATTTGAAAAATTTCGGAACCTGGTCGATTGATAGACATGGAGAGTGAATATTTTTAGTTTGTTTTGTGATTACATTTATTCTTTTGTTTTTAATTCAATATTTGTATAGAAATTATATGAAATATCAATCTTATGAACAATACCTGCAAACAGAAGGATAAATATGATAACCAACTGATAGACTGACTGTCCTATGATGTTCCTCAGCATTATTCCCGATAAGATAGGTTTTGCTCGTCCATAGGGTTTACGCACTAATATAGCTTTGTCAGGCATCCCTGTGCACAGCGCAAAAGAGGCCAGAGAGCAGTCAAATAAGTAAATCCAAACCAAGTGAACGGCACTGAAAGGACTGATCTGTCGGTTCAAACGTAGGGTTAATATGGATTGAAATAAAATTCTATACAAAAGGAATGTTATGTCAGACTTCTATAGCACAGGCACCGACGAACTGAACAATGACAGCAACCAAATTGACACTGAGCTGGAACTGGAGGAACTTTGCTATCGAGTCGTACGCATTCCGGCCCCACATAACGGCCTTCACTATACTAGAGATGTTGTCGTCCGACAGAACTATATCCGCCGCCTCTTTGGCCACAACTGTGTCGACAATTCCTAATTCAAGGCCAATGTCAGCCTTCTTGAGGGCCGGTATGTCATTAGGTCCCTGGCCAGTGACGGCCACCACTTCCCCGTTCGGATTCAATTTGCTTTCCATAATGTGTTTGACTAAAACGTATTTATCGGTTGGCGTCGAAGCGGCCAATACGCGCAGTCGGGGCCACACCTTATCGAACAGTTCTTGTTTGACATCTCCGGCCGAATCTCTGATGCTTTCATTGAATACCTTTCCCTCTAAGACCAGAAAGTCTTCGTCGGGTCTTATAATTCCGCATTTGGTTGCTATAGAACGGGCAGTATTCACATCATCTCCCGTTACCATCAGCACAGTAATGCCTGCCCTCTGCAATTTTTCTATAGCCTTCGAAACCTAACAGTGCAGTCAGACGGTAGGGAATTATAGTATAATTAATATTAAAAAAGTATTATTACTTGAAATCGATTTCAAACCAACAAATTTTGTCGAAAATAAATTCAATTAAAGCATATTTTATGGTAAACACTGAAGCAGAGTAACAGACCTCAGGCCTATCGGGGTCTTCAATGCGGTCAATGAGAAGACAGGTCACATTTCCTACTGTCTCACAGGCGTCATAGTGTCGCACCCGGTTCTTGTCGTACAGCATTTTCTGTCGTACCATAAGCACAGTTATTAAAAGTTCACATAATTACACGACAGATCAAATGATGGCATACCCTCCCAGTGTAGGCCAGGGTAACGCAAACTGCAACAGGAAGTGCATTCTTTGCACCTTGGTCTTCAGGTAACTTTCTCGGCTGATTGCCATCCGGACAGGTATAGGATGTGGTTTTCTCAGCTGTAGACTCACCGGACCATTCATCCACTGTTTTCGATATAAATGTTTGAGTCGTTTATCAAATGATTGAAATTGTTTTGAGTTTTCATAATTCAAGAAAAAATTTGTCAAAAATTCCCAAAAAAAAACTTACCAGAGCTCAATCGGTCTGAATTCGGATTATACTTCAGTTGATTCAAAGGTATATTTTCTTGTGCTGTAGCCATAGTTGATTATAATGAATTGATCCAGATATTGATCAGGGTAAACTTCATTCTAAGAAGCTAGCTGCTTTGAATTTTTCCGTTTTGAATTCTAATTCAATTCGAATACAAATAAATCATGCGGGATGCTCTAGTTATACCAGAGGGACATTTTTATTTTAATAAGCCTGGTGCCTTCGCTAAACCACCCTAGTATATAATTATATTTCAAATATTACATTAATATCATTATAAAAAGTGTTAATTGAGATGTATTTTAAACCTTAATAAAAAAAACAAGGCTGAGCAAATATTGTAATTTCGTATTTATTCATTATAAAACAAAATTAAAATAGCCTTTCTACTTTAATAATTCGCTAAAAATTAAATTGACTTACAGTTTGAGACTTGTATTGAAATCAACGGATAAATAGTTAGTAAACAAGTGATAAAATATTTATACAGAATCAGTGCAGATGTCACCCATGCAGACGAGAATCATAAATGAACAGTAATTTCAGTGTATACTAAAACACTACTTCTTGCCTTGTACTAATAAACCTCAAAAATACTGAAAAATATAACTCAAAATACTCTTTCAGATATTATTCGACTTTTTGTACTCAAATTTCATAAACAATATTATATTTTATGCTCTCTTTTGAAACCTGTGTTCAAAAACTGTATTTTTGTTATGATTTTTATGCAAATAAATAAATGATTAAAAATATATTAAATAGTGGATAACAGGCTTTCTATGTAGTGCTTGCGTATAGTGACATAGTATGCTTGATTATATTTTTGACAAACTAGACAGTTGCTCTTATTATAGTGACTTACGATAAATTCATACCACATTATCTAAACCACTCACCCTTGCACACCTCAAATTCAAAATAAAAACATTTCTATCATAAGTACAGTGCTTGACATCTAAACATTTGCAAGGTTGAATTGAGCGCTCAAACTAGTCATTCTAATCAATGAATATTTTAAGCTCGCAATTCAACCTTGCAACTGTTAAGATGTCAAGCACTGTAGCTTTTGTTTATTTATTTGCATAAAAATTATAACAAAAATACAGTTTTTGAACACAAAAAAAAGTTTCAAAAGAGAGCATAAAATATATTGTTTATGGAATTCAAGTACAAAATAACGAATAAGTATTTTCAGTTAATTGTTCCTTGTAGTTTTTCTTTTACAATAAACTTCTGATCTGTTGGTCAACGACTGTCCCGTCCTTTGCCGTCCGAATTGAAGCTTCTTATGATAGAAATGTTTTTATTTATTATTTGATATGTGCAAGATGAGTTGTATGAATAAAATTAGCCTGGCTGAGACAGAAACAAACTTGCTTTTTTCCTATTGCCAAAAAATCACGCTATAATAAGAGAATCTAGGTGAATTTTTTCATCAATTGAATAACTATTCTTTTTCATACGATATCTGAGAAAATTTTTATGCCTTGAACCAATAAAAAAAGAAATGAATTAAAATTTGATAGTTTTGTATAAAAATATATATATATTTATAAAAAGAGCTCAAAAAGTGTTTCACTAATAAGTGGTTTGTTTTATAAGAATATATTTATTACTGAATAACACGGATTCATATGTATTGTATGCCTAAACAAACTGAAAGCCTTTAAAAAAGTGCTTCGATTTTGTATTAAACTAATAAAAACAATTTCACCCTGCAACATTAATTAACATACAAGGCCAGGTGAGAGGAATTCATAGCAACCAACATATTTGTCTCTTCTGGTTGAGACTCAATAGACATCCAAACAGTCGCCAACTCTGACCAGTGAGCGATTGGACGCTCTTTTTCCGAATCCAATGCTATTATTGAATGAATGAAAGCATAGATTGTCTACAAGTCATACAAATAAATACAAGTTTTAATCAGTGCTCAGAAGAGGTGTCCAAATAAAATATATGAAGGAATAATTAATAAGACGGGTGAGTTATATATTTGATTGATAACAATAATCAATTCTAACAAAATATGATAAATAAATAAGTTTTTGAATCAAATAATTGTTTGACTAAAGGTTTTAATTATTTATTCACAAAATTATTTTCGTCTCAACTCTTGTGTTAAAAAGTTTATTAAATTTCAATCTGTTATGAAGTTTTCAGAAGAAATAAGCAGGGTTTAAGATGATTTCAAAATGTTCAAACCCTTGCTCACATAATTGACATCCAGACCCATCAAAATTCAGATTTAATTCAGTGAAGTTCGTAGCGAATATTCATTATATTTTAGTCAATAACTCAACAAATATTTTCTTACCAATAGTTCTCTATTTTGTTGAATCAATTAATTGTCAAAACATACGAACTCTACGACTATTTTCTTATAATCATATGTATGACTGGTATGTATCAAGCGATGAGCCTGTCTTATAAACTAATATATAATGTATTTAAAATAGGTCCCTGGGCATAGTTTTGTTAATGTAAGTGAAATAACAGAAATATTACTCAGAGTTTGTTTTTGTAATCACTAGAATGAAGTTAACCCCGATAATAATAAATAACTTCAACGCTCCAAATACCTGTCCTGATCGCACCGGACCTACATCTAGCAATCAGCAGAGAAATGTGTCTGGTGACCAAGATGCAAAGAGTCCAAGGAAAGTGGAGAGAGAAGAGGAGTGGAAACTTGAAGAACTGTGCCTTGGTACTTGCTGTGGAGGTACTATACTATAAGATAATTTTCTCAATACCTGCCAAAAAAATTTAAAACAAATGACCATTATCAATTTTAAATTATTTGCTAACCATTCCATAAAGGGGTTGTCTACCAATTGCAGTGAAATTATTATTTTCTTTATTATTATTTAATAACAAATTTTTAGTTAAAGATTTTGAGCTTGCTAATATTTTTTATTTGCAAACTTGACAGTGAGATCATTTGCGGAGTAATGTTTACTGTTTTTTGTATAGGCTTTGCGATCGGACTTTTGACTGCAGTTATTCTGATATTGCGATTCATATTTACGAAGGAATACATCAGAGGACTAATAATCGAGTATTTTGTATATATCCTTCTATCCGGGGTCACTATTCTTCTGGTTGCGATGCCCTACGCACTTCCTCTGGCAGTTTTTGTTGCTAATGTTTTCACTGGTCGGGTATGACATCATATGATTTATATAATTATTTGAAAATTTATACTAGTTGTGCTCATGCTACGACAGAAAATGGCCTGGGATAATAACAGGGTGAGAAATTCTGACGCCCAAAGGGCAATTGGAGAAGTGACCTGTCTTGTTATTGACCGCATTGAAGGCCCCGATGAGCCTGAGGTCTGTCACTACATTCAAGTGTTTGCCATAAATTATGCTTTAATTGAATTTGAGTTTTTGAAATCAATCGATAATTAAATTGAAAATAATTATTGGATTGAAATTAAATTAAAAATTTTAATACATTTTTTATTGATATTTAATTAATTATACTGTAATTCCCTACTGTCTGACCGCACCTTTAGGTGTGGAAGGCTATACAAAAATTGCAGAGCGCAGGCATTACTGTGCGAATGGTAACGGGAGATGATGTGAATACAGCTCGTTCTACAGCAATCAAATGCGGAATTATTAGACCCGAAGAAGACTTTCTGGTCTTAGAGGGAAAGGTATTCAATCAAAAGATTAGAGATTTGACCGGAAATGTCAAACAAGAACTGTTCGATGAGGTCTGGCCCCGACTGCGCGTATTGGCCGCTTCAACGGCAAACGATAAGTATGTTTTAGTCAAACACATAATGGAAAGCAAATTGAATCCGAATGGGGAAGTGGTGGCCGTCACTGGCCAGGGAGCTGATGACATACCGGCCATCAAGAAGGCTGACATTGGCTTTGCTTTGGGAATCGTGGGCACAGTTAAGGCCAAAGAGGCGGCGGATATAGTGCTGACGGACGACAACATCTCGAGTGTAGTGAAGGCCGTTATGTGGGGCCGGAATGCGAACGACTCGATAGCAAAGTTCCTACAGTTACAGCTCAGTGTCAATTTGGTCGCGGTCATAGTTGAAGTTTTCTGTGACTGTGCATTAGTGGTCAGACATAACATTATATTTGTATTGAATTTTATTTTACTTACGTATTAACCATACGTTTGAACCGACAGAACAATCCTTTCAGTGCCGCTCACTTGGTTTGGATTTACCTGTTTGTGTGCTCTCTGGCCTCTTTTTGGCTCTGCACAGAGATGCCTGATCCAGCTATATTGAGGAGTAAACCTAATGGCCGAGATGATTGTATTTTATCGGGAATAATGCTGAGGAACATCATAGGACAGGCAGTTTATCAATCGGTTATCATATTTATCCTTCTGTTTGCAGGTATTGCTCATAAGATTGATATTTAAATCAAATTCTATACAATTATTGAATAGAATTCAAAACAATTTTTTTTGAAACAAACTTTAAATGAATTCACAATAAATTGAATTATTTTATAATTTTGATTAATATATTCCCTTTCCTTCAATCTATAAGGTGCCGACATTTTCCAAATAAAATCTGGCTCAAACTTTGTGGATATAGCCGAGAAAACTTATTCATCACCCAACTCAAAAGCCGAGGACCTTTTGCCGACCGAACACTTCACTATAATATTCAACACCTTTTCACTGATGACTCTATTCAATGGACTCAACGCACGTCTAATTCACGGACAGAGGAATATATTTGAGGGTCTGTTCACTAATCGTATATTCTATGGAACATTCATTATCACCGCAGTAGCACAGGTACTATTTCGCACATTTATTCCAGTCCACATTTATACTAATTATATTTTAATTCTGAGTTAATATTAAACAAATTATTAATGGATTTCTGTTTCATTTCATCTTTGGCTGAGCACAGGTAGTAATAGTGCAGTTCATTGGTATGGCCGATACTGCGCCCCTGACTCACTACCAATGGATGTGGTGCTTCATTTTCGGGGTCAGTGTTCTTCTATGGGGTCAAGTGTTAGCTTTTGATCCGATAAAACGCATACAAAAGCGTTTCTTACGGTTGAGCCCTCGTCAGACCGAAATAGGAATGAACTGCACCCCTGGTGGACGTCTTCACCGGCAAGACATTGAACTGAAGGGTTAGCTCACTCGTTATAATGTGGAACAAGCAAGCTTACTTACTGGCAATAATTAACTGCCAGTGCAAAAGCCACTGCATTCGCCTTTTTTACACAATTTTCAAATACAATAAATATTTTATGCTTTGCTTTGAAACCTGTGTTAAAAACTGTATTTTTGTTATAATTTCTATTTCTATGCAATCAAATAAATTGAGCTTATAATTTGAATATTTGTATTATTTATATTTTCATTTAAAGATGTGCAAGGATATAGTTATAGATAAAATGACCCTCCGTGATATTGAAACGAATTAACCTTTTTCCAAAAGGTTTTGAATAACAACATTAGATTTTTAAACATTTTGGGTGAAATCCGCTTAGTTTTTGTCTATACCCCCTTGCATATCCCTACTATTAATTATTAAAATTATTCTTATATTGAAATACCAAAAAATGTTATTAAAATAAACTTCTGATCTGTTGGTCAACGACTGACCCGTCCTTTGCCTCCGAATTGAAGCTTAGATTTTCATAGTATTCATAATATTTTTTATACCGTCTGTTTCTAATACCGGTGACAGTTGTCCAGGTAGTCATCGATATAATCAGGAACACTATTACGCCAAAAAAATTCATACAAAGCGTGTTATTCAGTAATAAATATATTCTTACGAAACAAAACTTTTTATTATTGAAACACTTTTTGAACTATTTTTATGAATACATTATTATTTATTATACCTATTATTAGGTATTATTTCGATTCAATTTTGCACAGAATAATTGGTACATGTATTTTACAAAGATTATATATGCGAAAAATGACCTTGCTTGAATAAATATTTATAAAAATAGTTCAAAAAGTGTTTCAGTAATAAAAAGATTTGTTTTATAAGAATATAATGATTACTGAATAACACAATTCGTATGAATTGTTTGCGTAAAAACACAGAAAGTTTTCGATTTTGTAATTTTCACATAAAATTTAATTGCATCCTGCAACATTATTTAGACATATAAAGACAGGTGAAACGATTCCATAGCAACCTAAATATTTGTCGCCTCTGGTTGAGACCCAAATACTGTCGACTGAACAGTCGCCAACTCTGACTAGTGAGCGATTGGACGCACATTTACTCGATTTCAATGCTATTATTGAATGAATAAAAGCATAGATTGTCTACAAGTCATACGAAAGAAGAAATGTTTTAATCAGTTCTATAAAGAGGTGTCCGAATAAAATACTTGAAGGCATATAATTAATAACCAGGGTGAGTTTTGATATCAATTCAAATGAATGATCTTGCCCGATTAAAAAGCAGGTAAATAAATAAATTTAATTCGAAATCATATATTATTTATTCGGATTGAATCAGAACTAAACTCTGAAATATCAAATCGACCTGGATCATAGAATGAAGAGGAGTAATTTGTCCAAAGACCAAGATGCAAAGAGTCGAAAGGAAGAGCAGGTTGAAGAGCTATTTCGTCGACTGTCGGAGTTTGAAGCCAGGTCCAAACTTAATAAACTGTTCGTTCATATGTGTTGTGGAGGTATTATAAAATATATGATAACTGTGCCAACAATTTTAAACGGCTAGAACTGAGACCAGAAAACTTAAAAAATGATCTTGATCAATTTTAAAACATATTGACCATTTAATTTAAGGGGTTGTTAACCATTGGGAATGAAATTATTTGTTTTACTATTTAATGAGCGCCTCAATAGCTAACCAGTGCTCTGAGCTGGAGAGCTCGAGTTCGAGCCCCTGAACCAGTAGGCCAAGATTTGTTGGTAGCGATGGGCGCGTCACCTGTCCTGTAAAGCCTCAGACGCGTAGCATTGTCTCCACCGACACCGTAAGGTGAAAACACTGCCTGTAATTCCAGAGACTCGGCAATGTCCCCCCGAAAAGGTATTTGTGCTAGAAAATGTTATATTATGAATTTAACTAGCATAAAAATTTTGGCGCATTCTATTAATTTTGATTTGCAACTTAACTTTGAGATCAGTTGCGGAGTAATGTCTATTGTGTTGTACAGGTTTTGTGACCGTAGTCTTGACTGTAGTTATTCTGATAATCCGATTCATAGTTATGAAGGAATACATCAGAGGAATGTACTCCTTTGGGCTGAAGTACATCGGGTACATTTTCATATCCGTGGCCATTATTATTCTGGTTACACTGCCCTATGCACTTCCCCTGGCAGTTTTTATTGCAGATCTATTCAATGGCCGGGTATGACATAATTTGATTTATGGGCTAATTTAGAATTTATACTAACTGTGCTTCTGATGCGTCAGAAAATGCACAGAGATAACTTGGTGTATAATACTGACGTCATTAGAACGACAGGCGATTTGACCTGTCTTGTCATCGATCGCATTAAAGACCCCGATGAGCCTGAGGTCAGTTACTTTGCTTTAGTGTTTGCCATAAATTAGGCTTTAATTAAAATTATTTTCGAAATTACTTTTAATATTGAATTAATTATAATGTAATTCCTTACCGTCTGACTGCACGGTTAGGTTTGGAAGGCTATACTAGAATTGCAAAGCGCAGGCATTACTGTGCGAATGGTAACGGAAGAAGATGTGAATACAGCCCGTTCTATAGCAATCAAATGCAGAATTATTAGACCCCACGAAGACTTTCTGTTCTTAGAGGGAATGGTATTCAATCAAAAGATTAGAGATTCGGCCGGAGCTGTCAATCAAGAACTGTTCGATAAGGTGTGGCCCCGACTGCGCGTTTTGGCCGCTTCGACGCCAAACGATAAATACCTTTTAGTCAAACACATAATGGAAAGCAAATTGAATCCGAACGCGGAAGTGGTGGCCGTCACTGGCCAGGGAGCTGATGACATACCGGCCATCAAGAAGGCTGATATTGGTTTTGCAATTGGAATCGTTGGCACAGATGCGGTCAAAGAGGCGGCGGATATAGTGCTGACGGACGACAACATCTCTAGTATAGTGAAGGCCGTTATGTGGGGCCGGAATGCGAACGAGTCAATTGGAAAATTCCTCCAGTTCCAGCTCAGTGTCAATTTGGTCGTGGTTATTGTCGAAGTTGTCTGTGCCTGGGCCATAGTGGTCTGATATTATATTCCTTTAGAATATTTCTATTTCATATTAACCCTATGTTTGAACCGATAGGACAGTCCTTTCAGTGCCGTTCACTTGATTTGGATTTACCTGTTTGTGTGCTCAATGGCCTCTTTTGGGCTTTGCACTGAGATGCCTGACCCAGCTATATTGAGGAGTAAACCAATAGGCCGAAATGATTTTATTTTATCTGGAAGAATAATGAAGAACATCATAGGACAGGCAGTCTATCAGTTGGTTATCATATTTATCCTTCTGTTTGCAGGTATTGATCATATGATTGATATTTCATTCAATTTCTATAAACATATTTGTTTTACAACATTTGATTTCAAAATACTTATACTCCCTGTCCGTCCATCGATAAGGAGCTGCAATTTTCCAAATAAACTCCGGTTCAGTAGTGAACCCTAAGCCGACACCCTATTTTGGATCGGAAGCCGAAAAACTTTGGGCACTAGAACATTATCCTGTCTTCAGAGAAAAGACCCTTCATCCGACACAACCCTATTTCGGGTCCAAAGCCGCGAGCCTTTTGCCATCAGATCACAATTCCGACTCAGAAGCCCAGACCCTTTTGCCGACACAACACTTCACTATAATATTCAACACCTTTTCACTGATGACTCTATTCAATGGACTCAACGCACGTCTAATTCACAGACAGAGGAATATATTTGAGGGTCTGTTCACTAATCCTATATTCTGTGGGACATTCATTTTCATCGCAACAGCACAGGTACTTTACTTGCATCCAAACCCCATTTTTATAGTAATTATATTTTAATTCAGAATAAATATGAAATAAATTATTAATTACTAATGGATTTCCTGTTTCTGTTTCATTCCATTCCCTCTCTCGCTGAACACAGATAGTAATAGTGCAGTTCGGGGGTATGCACTTCGATACAGTGCCCCTGACTTATTACCAGTGGATGTGGTGTTTATTTTTCGGAGTCAGTGTTCTTCTATGGGGTCAAGTGTTAGCGCTCATAAAACACTGGTGCCTTCTGGTGAGCCCGGCTCTGCCCTAAGAGGCTGTACCTCTGGAAGATGTCTTCACCGCTCGAACTGAAGAACTAGCTCAGTCTTGAGTAAGACAAGCTAAATTTGGCCAGTTGTACCAGTTCGAAAACCACTACATCACTAACAGATATCAAATAAACGACAAAATACTGAACAAAATAACTCAAAATATTCTTTCAAATACTTATTCGCAATATTTAACACAATTTTCAAATACAATATATACAGTATTTTATGCTTTGCTTTGAAATCTATGTCAAAAACTGTATTTTTCTCATAATTTCTATGCATTCAAATAAATTGAGCTTATATTCTGAATTTGTTTTATTTTATTTTTAGTTTTTTACAGACATGCAAGGATATTTTTATAGATAAAATGACCGTCTGTTATATCGAAAAAAAATTAGGTTCTCCGACCAAAACTATATACTCTTTTTTCCTTCGAAGCGGAGTTAAAAACATTATTTTTATTATACCTATTAATGGGTATTATTTCTGTTCAACTCCGAACAGAATAATTGGTTTATAAAAATTGGCTTATATTCTACACAGATTATATTATATTTGGGCAAAAATGACCTTGTATAAATGAAATGAAAATACATTGAAAAGAATGTATTTATAAAAAGAGCTCAAAAAAGGGTTTTATTAATAAAATGTTTGTTTTGTAAGAATATATTAATTACTGAATAATACGGATTCGTATCAATTGTTTGCCTAAAAACACAGAAAGCCTTATAAAAAGTATTTCGATTTTGTAATTTACTCAAAAAATAAATTTGTCCCGGTACATTATTTAGACAGGTGTAATGTGAATCCATAGCAACCACACTATTTGGCTATTCTGGTTGAGGCTCAATAGGTTTCTAAACTGTCGACTACTCTCACCAGTGAACTATTGGACTCCCTTTTTCTCGATTATTAATGCTATTATTGAATGAATAAAAGCATAGATTGTCTACAAGTCATACAAATAGAGACGTTTTAATCAGACTTATAAATGGGTGAAAGACTCAGACTTAGAAAAAGACCCTCGGTGAGGTCGAAGCCTTTTCCAGTGATTATTGATATCAGACTTACAGTTGTTTTTGCTAGAATACTGGGTAAAATTTACTCTCACTTAGTTTTTGTTTATGACCCCTTGCGCATCCCTGATACAAATTCATTAAATTAATTTTACAGTAAAATATTGAAAGTCAGACCAAAATTGATTTTTCTTAAAAAAAACTTCTGATCTGTTGGTCTCAACGACTGTCCCGTCCGTTCCCTTAGAATAAAGGCTTTGATTTTCATAATATACATAATATTTTTTACACTATTATACAGTATATGTGTATGAAAGTGACATTCGCCCAGTGAGTCAACGCTATGATCAGGAACACTATTAGCGCTATAAGCAAACAACTCATTCCAAAGCGTGTTATTCAGTAATAAATATTTTTCTAATGAAAATAAATTTTTTATTAATGAAATACTTTTGAATTCTTTTGTATAAAAACTATATTTTTTATTATACATATTAATGGGTATTATTTCGATTCGATTCTGTTCAGAATAATTAGATACTAATATAAATAGAAATAGCAAAAAATGACCTTTTATAAAAGTAACAAAAATTAATGTATTTATAAAAATAGATCAAAAAAGGGTTTCAATAATAAAATATTTGTTTTCTTAAGAATATAATTATTACTGAATAACACGGATTCGTAATAAATATATGCATTGTTTGCCTAATAAGTGCTTCAATTTTGTAATTAACTTGAAATAAGTAATTTCATCCGGCAATATAATCTGTGCATACAATGCCAGGTGAGACGAATCCATAGCAATCATCATATTTGGCTCTTCTGGTTGTGACTCAATTGGCATCTAAACAGTCGACAACTCTGACCAGTGAGCGATTG
>JAQIWA010002059.1:0-14829 GCA_034693305.1 Eueremaeus valkanovi
GCCGTCTTCGAGCTGTTTGCCCGCGAAGATCAGGCGCTGTTGATCCGGAGGAATGCCTTCCTTGTCCTGAATCTTCGCCTTCACGTTCTCAATCGTATCCGAGGGCTCGACCTCTAGTGTTATGGTCTTTCCGGTCAGAGTCTTCACGAATATCTGCATTCCTCCTCTGAGTCGGAGCACCAGATGGAGAGTCGACTCCTTCTGGATGTTGTAGTCGCTAAGAGTGCGCCCGTCCTCGAGCTGTTTGCCGGCGAAGATGAGCCTCTGCTGGTCCGGAGGAATGCCTTCCTTGTCCTGGATCTTCGCCTTCACGTTCTCGATGGTGTCGGACGGCTCGACCTCCAAAGTGATGGTCTTTCCGGTCAATGTCTTCACAAAGATTTGCATTTTGTCTGAAATATTAGATTCAATGTTAGACTCAATTCAATTGAATTAATAATTAATCTAAAAATGAGTCCAAAATCGCACTAAAATGGCGTTCAATTGACTGCGCATTCAATTCGTTTCAAACGATTAAAACAATTAAAGCTTTTATTCAATTATTTGTCTCTTATTTAATACAAATTATATTAAAAATAATTTTATTTGAATTAAATTAAACTAAACTTACATTAAATTGGCGTTAAATTCAATGAAATTCAATGAAAGAGTGAATTAATTTCAAGTGTTTTATAAACCGTTGTCTCTATTGTGTGAAACGACTGAATAATACGTAAAATCCTTTTCAGTTCACTATTATATCTATTCCTAACAGTAGTCCAAACGTAACGCTCTATTCTATTGGCTGTCGCTTAGAGTACAGGTTTATAACTCACGCTCTCATTGGTTGGCATCTGTTTCTAAGAGTTTTCTAGAATTATAGTGAAATGCGAGTGCAATCTAACAGTGCGGATGATTTGATGTTTATTCATACGATGCGCATAAGTTCAATAGTACTAACCTTAAGCCTGAGCTCTAAGAGTAAGTTCAATTAAAATATAAGATAAACATATAAAATAAATTTTAATAAACTGTAGGGTAATTTGGGTCACACAGTATCCTTCCGAATAGGACATAGACTAGAATATTTTTCAAAAAGGCACGAATTAGCATGCAAAATTCAAATATTATAATCGATTAAATAAAAACCGGTCAAAATTTTAAAAAGCCTCTGTGTGGAACATCTAGGATACATGGATTTTTGAATAATCAGACCAAGGTGTTGTCGGAAATGTAGTTGAAAACAAACTCAAGCTCCTCTTAGCTCATGCACACCATTAGTATGTATAGAGTATTACATAATATGAGAGTAATGTAGAAAATACAGGAAAATTCAAGCATTCAGTCATTCGTATGTTTGAACACTTTAGACGTTATGCTAAACAGACTCACACTTTCAAAGTGGCACTCATTATATTCATTGCTCAGAAACAAAGGCTTTCTACACAATCCTTGCTGCACTGATAATCCGTAAAGCAAATAAATTGTAGATTTTTTTTCATTAGTATTATAATGTGTAAAAAATTGAAAATGATACAGAACACTCAAAATTTTATATTATTTAAATTTTTATGTTATTAAATTAATTTTGAATATTACAACAGTTTAAATACTGAAGTTATTCAAAAAAGCAACTTTCTAGCAATAATGAGCAATTTCAAACTGAGTTCGAAGTGTAATAGTTTTAATACACAGCTTTTGTATGAATAGGCTTGTCTAGGGTTTTTTGATGAAATAAAAACAAGATAAAAATAATAAAATCAAGATCATTTATTGAAACCAATCCTTTTCATAGCCGTCAATTCATACCATTACACCACCGAGATCAGTTGCAATACAATTCTTAATAATTTATTTTTACGAATTTATAAGTAATCGAGACCTAAAAATTTTAGAAAAACCTTCCAGTTGTGGACAAAACATACTAGAAGATTTTTTGAGGTTCAAATGTCAGAATAAATATTTTATCACTAATTCAAAATTAATAATTTAGTAGTTATTTTTAATATTGTTTCCACCAAATAATTGATCACTATGTCTGGATATATCATAAGAATATTCATTGAAACAATTTTTGTGTTGACTTAAAATATATTTTTAGCTCTTTATATCAGATATAATTCAAAAAATAACCTTTTTATTTCACTTTGAATTTATTGCTAGGAATACAATACTGCAAACTACCATCGAATAAAAATTCAATTTTAAAAAATATTTTTCACTTAGTTATAATACGCAGTAAAATTTCATATTGAAGGCCTTATTTATATGTCCTCTCTTATTTTCAATTTTTTTGTATTTATATTTCATTGCCCACTTTTAATATTGCTTTTTACAGCACTCCAGTAACGTTCAGCTATTTCATCAACATTATATGTATTTATTCGTATCAGTGATAATGTTTATCAAACGACACGCCTTTTCCCCTAACATTTCAGTGCTTTCAGCCAGGATTGTGTAGGAAGGCTTTGCTCAGAAAGCACAGACAAATTGTACTATTAGTACAGTTATTGTAATTCATTTCTATAAGAATTTAGTTTTCATTTTCACTTGACTCGAGTGCCACAATACAACTGACCCTGCTCTAAATTGAACAAAAAAGGCCAACCTATACAATATAGCCTACAGTTTGAGCCATGCATTCAATACATTATTCAATTGCACCCAACATACTGTACACATACCAACGGTGCCCATCCCTGTAGTCATATCCCTTTATACGACAGTTCAGACCAACGTTTGAAAGATTTTTATATTTTTTAATATTATTTGTATTTATAACGAAATGATTGAAACGAAAGAAAGATTTTATTGAATTATAGCTAAGTTTTACAAAAAAATTAGAAACGATTTAGAAAACAGTGATTTCGGTTGAGATGAATGATTGGATCATCACTTCAGCCAATCTTCCAGTGATTATCACTTTTCGATAGATTCGCTTCATTACAGACAACCCTTTCATTCATATAATTCGAGTCTTTGTTGTCGACTAACAAACGACTCGATGCTTAACCTCATCCGCCGCCTGCGGGCGGAGCGCCCGGACCTCCACAGCTTCTGATGGTTCTTATGTTAGGCCCTTTGCCTCTACCGCCTCCTCCGCCGCCGCCACCACCACCGCCGCCGCCTCCGCGACCATCTGTGTTGTGCCGACGGTTTGGCGAATCACCGAAACGGGAACCGATCGGTAATAATGTCTGCAAACTATGAGAATCGGTTGTTAATGTCCAGCTATTATAGAGAGCCCTATCCAACCCAACCCAACCCAAGCCTACTATACCCCCCATTCATAACATTTAATTGACTGCATATGAAACCAATACTAAAGAGCTGTCAAATCAGAGCCTATACTGTATGGACTGTTAGCCTAAATATAAATAATCCGAATAATCCATAAATGGCTTTCACTGCCAGTCCTTTGATTGGAAAGAAGTGTAAAAATACTTACAAAAGATATAAGAAGTTAACGAAAGCCACAATCAATTGGAAAGGCGTCGACCAACTGAGCGATCGTTTCTCCTCTATTTGACCCCCTTTTCAGACAATAATACATTCATTCAATGCTTTTGTTATTTAATTAATTTATTTGTAAACCAATTGAAAACTTACGCGAATTTATGTAAACCATAATTATTGTGAATAAACCGATTAAATGAGTAAATAATTTATGTTTTTATTCGTATAAAATATATTTAAAATTTTGATTAAATTGTCGTTGGATTACATGATTTAAAAAGTGAAATAAATATTATAAACCAATAATTCAAACCAATTCTCGCGTATTTACCACTCATTTGCAAATTGTTTACAAATTCATTGAAATATAAATATTTTCCTAAACATTAATAGCTTTTTATTACATAATCTATTGCTTTATAATACTTTGTATTCTATGTATAAAAGGACTAAAATATCGATTTGTAAGTATACGTAATGTTTACCTCTGTTCAGACAACAACTGTTTTGATTGGATTAGTATTTAAAGCACTTTCGCATATATTATGCAATAATTTGTTTTAAATAGCAATGAATTTTTCAAAATTATTTTCTAAACATTTTCTTAAATTAAATTCAATTCATTTGAATGGAAATCAGTTTCGAAACAATTCTTCGTTCAATATATTCGATACAAATATAAAGCGTTTGCAGAAAGAGATTGCAATAGATTTTGAAGACAACCAAAAGTATGACTATTTGAAGGATGAGATCGCATACCGAGTGGTCGACAGAGTCTATGACATCAAAAGACACTTTCCTATTGTTGTCGACTTCGGCTCTCATAAGGGATCGGTTGGCAACTACTTAACGAGTGTCAGTCCGGCTCCCAATCCAATCAATTCTCCATTTGATTCAATTCATATGAATTGTATTCTTAGGATACCATCGATTGTCTCATTTGTTGCGATACTTCACATAAATGTCTGAACCGAATCAAACCCATTGATGGCATTCAAACACTTAAAGTAGTGATCAGTGAAGAGAAGCTTCCGTTCAGAGAGAATGCAATCGATTTAGTCATAAGTAGTCTAAGTATGCATTGGATTAACGGTTTGCCCAACACTTTCACTCAGGTATTCAAATCATATGTCTGTCCATTAAGTCGATTAAAAGCAAATAATTTTGTTTGAATACAAAAGCTGTTGAAATGTCTGAAAAGGGACGGCGTATTCATCGGTGCTATGTTTGGCGGACAGACACTCTTCGAATTGCGCTGTTCTCTGCAAATGGCAGAACTGGAACGGGAGGGGGGTTTCGGTCCACACATATCGCCATTCATTACGGCCCAAGACATGGGAGCACTGCTGCACAGAGCGGGTTATACTATGTTGACGATAGACACGGATGAGATTAAAGTCAGTTATCCGACAATTTTCGAGTTAATGCAAGACTTGAAAGGAATGGCAGAAAACAATGCATTAGTGCAGAGGAAGAGTCACATACATAGAGACACATTGCTATCGGCGGCCGCCATATATCGGACACTGTATGGCAACAGTGACGGCACAATTCCGGCCACTTTTCAAATATTCTATTTAATCGGTTGGAAACCCGATTCATCCCAACGCCAACCACTGGAAAGGGGTTCCGCACAGTTCTCATTGAAAGATATCCCGAATTTGGATCAGATATTAAAGAACAATAAAAACCAATAATTTATTAAATTATACGAAAAGTTAGTTTTGTTTCAATCATTCAATCATTTAATTGGTTTCGATTCAGTTATAAAACTTTTTCCCGGTTTGGAAGAGCCGGACATTTGGGACACAAATGCTTTTGGTTTAGGGTTGGATGAGCTCATATAGCCGATGCACATGGAGGCTGTGCTGTGACCCCACAGTAGTTCTGTTTGTGCCGACTCTTTGTCGTAAACTAATGCCAGAACTCCTGCGAGTCTGTCGTCCACTGGAATGTTCTGTAGGAATGGCGACTCTGTTAAGGGATGGGGTGAGGAATAGGACATAAATAATGGCAATTGAATGAAGAGGAATGGGACGAACCAATGAATCCGTATTTGAAGGCCTGATTCAGAGCATTCAAATTGTTTCCATCGGTTATAACCGTCAACCGATTGGCGCACTCTTTGGCGAACATTGTTTTGATTAAGTACTCGCCTATGCCTGAGGTCGTGACCCCAATGTTGTCCTGAGCCCAAGCGCCGCATCCCATCATCGCTGCCTTCGAGTCATTCCAATCAATATTCAGTTAATTAAAGCCATTCCAAGATAGCATACCTGTCCTATCCTTCCCGACTGTTTTAGAACTATGCCACCACTGGACACACCACTGGCCACATTGCCGGTCCAGTCCACACAAACAGCGCCAACAGTGTCGAGACGACCCTTCTTTATGAGCTGACACTCATCTTCCTCTTTGAGCGCCGACTCTAACCTTCGTTTGTATTTATTGAACATTTCTTTCGATTTCTCTATCGATTCGAACAAAACATTTGAATTTAAATCAGATTTCAATCAAAACTATATTCAACTCAAGAGCTGACCAGTGGTTAAGTCAGACGAAACACATCCGTTGTTTAGGGCGTGGAGTCGAGCGCCGTCGCCGACCAACAGGTTGGGCGCAATCAGACCCAACGGCAGCGGTTTGTTCTGACCCCTGAGCACACATTCGGCCGCTTTTATGGGGTTTTTGATAGCTTGTAGAGCCCCGACAGCACCCCATCTGAGGTCTGAGCCATCCATAAGACTTGCGTCGCATTCGACCAAACCATTGGAATTGAGATTAGATCCTATGCCAGCATTGGTCAGACAATTGTCTTCTAATGAAGAGATGGCGTGAATGAGACCATCGATTGCACAGCACTTGTCGTTCAGGTATTTCATTGACTGTCAGTTCGGAAGATATGACAAATGAATACTATTTAACATAAATTAAGGTCAGATCAGGTCTGACCTCTTGACAGGCGACCCGACATGCACTCAGGTATTGTTCCCTTTGACTGATCCCGTGATAACCGGCGCCTAAACATAGAAATCGATAAATATTTGAAATAATTGGCAAACATTTGATTCAATTGATGCGAACCGACGTGTAGTGCAATCAACGGCATATCAGTGTCAGACGAATGGCTAAAACTTCTTCTGATTACAGACCTATTGAATGAAATTTTTTAAATTGGATTACATTTTCAAAATCATATGTTTTGTGTAAACATTAATATTGTCTGAATTGGGGGTCAATTTCTTCTATACTTCCAATGCATTCAAAGCCAATATTTGAGACGTTTTTTTTATATTCAATGAAAACAAAAATATTATTAAAAGTTGTTTAGAAATCATCGGAAATGAGTGCCGAAAGCGTTGCCACAAATCAATTGGATTTCGTTCAGAAGTACTGCAAATATGTCAACAGAAAAGTGGTGTTAAAGACAATCAAGTCTTCACATACGGGTGCACTCAAATGCATTGATCCGTTGACGCAAACCATTGCTCTGATTGTCACCGATTCGGAGGCAAACACATCGAAAGTGGTCTTAGCTATGAGTCACTCAATCAGATCCATCCAATTGGTTGACGACAATGAGCTCTCGAGTGACCCAAACAGTGATGACTTGACTATTAATTTAAGACAATTCCTGTCAACCGATTCGATGACTGAGGAGTCAAACGACAAGTCATTGAGTGATAAAGAATTGACGGAAAGGAAGCAAAATGTCATCAATTGGTTGCGTAAGAATCGGATCCCGTGTTCCGACTCAGAGGACGGTTCGCTTTGTGTCGCATACGCACTGACTCTTAGGGCACCCTTTGGTAGAGACCAATGCATTTGTGCCAATGAAATGGTTTTGCATCAGATCCAGGCATTACTCACACAAATGCCCAATCAATCCAATGAATGCAATGAATACAACAAACCATAAGATTATACACGACTTACAGTCAAACCATATGAACACAGCTTTTCATTCATTGCTTTAAATATTTTGTTTTTTATCAAACATTTATCGAATAAAATTTTTTTTATAATAATATCAAAAATCTGTTCATTCTTTCCATAATTTCCTAAATTCTGTGGACTCAGTAGTGCCCATAAGCCTACAGGTGCTACTTGTGTAACTCAACTTGAGTTCAATAAAGTATTTCTGCACAGAATAGCTCAACAGAACGAACCTTTGAATGAACTGTGACCCGTGCAAAGCAGACCTAGTTCATTTATATACATTCAATCATCTGATGGAATAATAGTGAAAACAAATGAAAGAGTTTAAGCAAATGTATGAAAAGCACATTTTATTTGTATAATGTTTCCGAAGAATTCTTAGACTAGTATTGAGAAAATCTAACCTAAAGTTTAATCAATTAGTTGTTGACTCAATTATATAAAAGCTGAGAAACTTATTGAACTCATCGGCACTGTTAGTTATACTGTAATACCAGTTATACCAGGGCAATAAGTTGAAATTATCAAAATCATTCCTCAATTCGTCAGTCTATAAGACTATCGAAAGAAAAGTATAAAAGTAGTGAAATAATCAGTTTTAGCATTGGTTTGAATGTGAGAGCTCTTCGGCAAAGATGAGCGCAAATCGTTTGGATATAATGAATGATTCCATACAATTGGGTCGTATTATAATCGGGGCAATGGCTTCGGTTGTTCGGGAATCGCGAACATTGATGTCAGAGCTCACGTATGTGCAAACTATCATCCTGGTTGGCTTTGTGCTGAGCTTCGGTATGGCCATTTCGCAATTGGTTTACTGGCTGGTCATCAATGCCCTGATCATTTTAGCGTTTGTCGTATTCTTGTTTGCTTACAATTATATAAAGAAATAAATTCAGAAATAATTAATTTGAGTCGAAATTTAATTAAATTGATTATAATCTCTAAAATGTATACAAATGTTGAAAATATATATTCATTAAAATAATTGTATTTCAAAACAAATGATTTTATATTTTAAGTTCCCTTAAGTGTCGAATAAATTAGTTCTTTATATAAATTGCGAATCATTTTAATTATTATTTAATATAAAAATCTATGAAAATAATTGTTACAAAAGATAGTTAATAGTAATGAATATTAATTATAAGTTTTGTTCTTTATATAAATTCCCAAAAATAGCTGTAATCTTGAAAAGTAGTTCTGATTTGTTGTACAATTCATATATCAATTGAATATAAAATTCTTTGAATTAATATTTAAAAAGACTGAATACAAACACTAGAAAAATAAATTAATCTTTTGTACAGTTAGTTCATTGGAATAATTGGTGAATATTTTCAATTATCTGCTTATTATATAACAAATTATTCAAAACAAAAAATAAGTTTATTTATGCGAACGTATTATTAAAATCTTTAAAACTATTCTATTGAGGCGTAACTGAAGAATAATTAAATAAGTTTAACAAAAATAATAATAATTATAATTCAATTAAATTGAATAAAATGTATAAAAGTTTTATTTTTTCTTAGACTTGAAGAAACCCATAACTCCTTTCTTCTTAGACTTCTGGGCATTTGAAGAAGTGATCTCTTCTTCACTCGAAGTCATGTTTGCCATTGGCTTCTGTCCGATGCCATACGTCGGCTCCAATTGATTGGTCTGTCGTGTGTTTGGCGGTAAACTCATATGTCTGGCCACCGGAATGTTCTGGTATGTAGTTTGGGCTGAAATGCATTCAATTTTATTAGATTTTTAATGCTATTCAATGATTGGTCAATGATATGAATGAATGAATGAATGAAATAAAGATAAGAAATGTTGAGATTTATAAAGCAATTAAAAAAAAGAAGCCATCAGTCGGTTAATAAGTGTAGATCTGTTACAGAATTATTAAATTATTTCTAATGAATCCAAAGCTAACTTTAATATAAGGTATGAAAAAAATATATAGAAAATTCAATTCAGTTATAATGAATATAGAGATGAAAAATAAGTAAATGAATCGTTAAAAGACAAGAATTTAATTTCAATTTATCGCTGGATTTAATAGTGTTTTGTTAATAGACTATAATTTTTTAAAATGATTGCTTAAGGGATAAGACGTGCAAAAATATGATTGAAAAAAATAAGCGATTTATTGATGAGAATAATAGCAATAAAGCAAAGAATTTTAATTTATCTGTCATTTGAAAAAACAAGAAATAAGTTCTTTATTTTCACTGCATTTGAAGTGATTAATGAGTTTCAAAGTTATATATTATGTAATGAAGTGTTGAAATACAGAACAAAAAACTTAAACGATTTTTAATGAGAGATAAAATAATTGATTAATGGTTTGAATGAGTTAATAGAGTGATTGGTCGTTAGAGCTATAGATTCAGTGGTTTAGATGAGGAATAGAAGAAGTGATTCAACAAATAATGTTAGGCTTAAGCATAAGTGATGCGAACCGACCGTAGCGTAAGTCTAATGGTTGTATTGGTTGCGAAAGCCATTCTTCTGGTTCGGAATCGGTTTCATTATAGGTGGGGTAGGCATACATTGGAAGTGGCACTGGCACTGGATTGGACATATAGGCTGAACGAGTGTTAAATGCATGGTAAGTGGTTTGCGGCCGGCATTGGCCGGACATTAGGTATGCGTTATAAGGATTTAGCACTAAATGACAAAAACGAAACACATATTCGGACATAAAATACACATAAATTATGATTGCATTCAATAT
Organism: Eueremaeus valkanovi; assembly: GCA_034693305.1. Taxonomy (NCBI): domain Eukaryota; kingdom Metazoa; phylum Arthropoda; class Arachnida; order Sarcoptiformes; family Eremaeidae; genus Eueremaeus; species Eueremaeus valkanovi. The sequence goes on from JAQIWA010002059.1 coordinate 10,106, forward strand.
GACATTCAATGGTCTGATCACTCATACGGTATGACTCACTCTCTTCGGTGTGTTTGTTGTGATTGCCGTTATGTGTCGGTTCTCTTTGTGGGTAACTCTGTCTATAGTTGGTTCGTCTCTGTTCTTCCAAATCTTCTCTTTGGAGTTCATATCCATCACTGAGTGGTCGCTGTGGAGGAGAATCAAAGTTTGGCATCACTTCAGTTGGTTCGGGAGAACTCTTTTGCGGATTTGTGGTTCGCGGCGGCGGTAAAGGCGGCGCTCTTTTGTTCATTTGGTCATTGGGTGGAACGGGTGGGTAACTATTGGGTGGCAATGGAATGGATGATCGAGAAGTAGTGACTTGGGCTGAACCCATAGGGTTGGACGAAATGGACGACTTTCTGCTGAGCTCTGGAGAAGAAGAACTCTGACTCGAAGTGTCGTATTTGGAAACAGTGTTTGATTGCGGGGAATGACTATCAGTGTTGTTCTGTTTGGCTACGGATGAGTTGGAGGCACCGCTGTGTATGGAGGCGTCCTTATGGGCGTCATAACTGAGTAATTGCATCGAAGGTGGAAGTGATGCGTGAAATGCGATTTTGTTCAGCCATTCCTGTAGTTTGTTCTCATCATTGGTTGTGAACAGATATTCCGTTCCATCACTTAATTGAAGTCTAAAAACATGTTTGCGTTTAGTGTAGTCGACAGCACGGGAGCACTTGGCGCCCAACACAGAGAATGGCGGCGCCGACGCCTGATTGCCAAAGAAGTTCTCCTTGTCTTTGAAAAAGCAGAGCAATTGTCCGCAAAGAACGGTATAAAAGGCTTTCCACGAGCGGACAGTCGAGCGCTTCCCTCCTGTTTGCAGCTCTTGCTTGCGGTCTAACAGACCCTCGCACTCGACGGGAGGCAACTGATCCGGCTCTGGTGCGGCCACTTTGATAGACCTGAAGCTTCTCCTTCTGGTCGTAAAGCTCGGGGTCCTCTTCGGTGACGCGAATTTCACGCTTTCGGCTCTTTTGACGGCTTTCGGAACCAAAAGGTTTTCGACTCTTCGGACCAAACCTTTTGGAGTGCCGTCTGTTTCGTGACTAGATTTGCGAACCTCTCCGTTCTCTCGGTCGTAGTACTCATTGTCCTCGTGTTTGCGTTCGTCCAAAATCCTCATCTGTTCCTTCTGTCTGATCTGAGTCACCCTCTCCTGTTCCCTGCGAGCAATGTCTGCCTTTTTCATCCTTTCCTCTTCCAGTTTCTGGTGTCTGAAGTGGTCCTCAATCAGAGTCAGCCTCTGAATAGACTTCAACTTCTCTTCCTGTGCTATAATTGCTTTCTCGAAGTCTTCGTGTTTCCGAATCAAGTCCTCGACGTCTGCTATGGAATCGCCTAAATTCGGATCAGATATCATATCCTCTCTGGAGGCCAACCACTGCTCCAGTTGTTGGGCGTCGTGTTTGAACTGTTGAGCGTCTAAGTTGTGTTCGTAGATAACTCTTCTCTTATTCCAGATGTCAATCAGATTCCTGTGCGAACCGTTCAGTCTGTCTATCCGTTCGCGCACTTCTCCGGCCATAAAATGCCCGGAATTTACGATAATTTCGCCCTCTTTTGCGAATTTGACGAAAGAGTCGTTTCGGGAATCGATTTCTATTTTATATTCTTTGTGTCGATTCAGTTGAGTCTCAGCACTGATCACATCCTGAGTGGCCAACTCATCCTCAGCGGTGATGAGTGCTATCATTTCATTGATAGATGCCATCAGTTCTCGGTATTCATCGAAATATGTCTGAAGTGTTTCGGCTTCGAGTAAATGGTGTCTTCGTTGGGCTGACCTCTCGAGCAGTTCATTCCAGGACTCCCTGACCTGATCGTTCTTCGCGAAGATGTGTTCGCTCGCATCGGGGAATAGTGTGGCCAACCGTTTCGCCTCTTCCAGCAAGGCCTCCACCTGTTCCCTGACTGCCGCCAAATCCCGTTCAAAGCCTTCGTGAGAGCGAATCATAGCCTGAATTGATTGCAAGTCTTCGTCCGGACTGTTGGTCTCATCCAAGGCATGACTCGAATCCTTTTCGTGGATCCAAGAGATGGTTTCGTCAGCACTCCTATCGAAAGTGTGTACTTGTTTGGCGCCGTGCAGTGCGTCCTGTCGTGACTGAGCCGTGTCTTTCAACTCATTCCAAGCCATCAAAACCTGATTTAGTTTTTCGTTATTCTCTTTGAGTCCTTCGGCGGCCGAACGCAACGATACGACTCTCTCCTCATTGGAGTTCAGATTGATTATGAAGTTATCAAATCGCTGTATCAGTAGCTCCACGTGCTCTACATCCTGGCCGTAGTCCTCAGAACAGGCGATAATCATCTGTTCTCTAATCCAATGCAAGAGTTCGTCGGCGTCTCTGATAAACATAAAGTGTTTTCTATTTTCAGCCAATTTTACACATTTTTTGGAACACAAGTCATTCAAACGATTGAATTTCATTTCCAATTCAGATATTTTCGCTTTAATGATATCGACGTCGAAGTGGTTCCGTTCGATCAGTCCGTTTCCCAATTGCAATATTTTGGCCAAATTGGTGGAAACAAAGCGCTCGGAATCGCGTTTTATTAGATCCAGTTTTTTGGTCAGCGATATGACCGACTCCTCATCCCTTCCGGTCTCTTCGCTCTCCAGGAATGGCATCCTCTCTGACAACCAGTTCTCGGCTTCCAATACATCCGAATAGAACTGTTGGGATTCGATGGCATCTAATAGTCTCAGTCGACGTATAGCCGCCGCGTCTTTGATGGCCTGAACTCTGTTCTGAAGTTCTGTAATGAGTGCTTCGATTTCGTTGGACGCGAAGTGTTGGGATCGGATCAAAGAGTGACCTTTGCTTATGATTGTGGTCAGCAGTGGTTCGCGAGCGCCGATCTCTGCTTCGAGCGACTGATGCTTTTTGCGCAGTTTCTGGACATCGAGCAGACTGTTGCCCAGATCGGTGGCCATGACCTGCAAGTGCTTCTCTTCGACCCAATCGAGTTCGTCGTCGACGTCCCGTTTGAATTGGAAGAGTAGAAGCGCTTCTTCGAGATTCTCGCGCCGTATTTGCATCGGTTCGTGAAGTGATTCATACCTTTGGATCACATTCTGAGCCCTCTCTTCGATCTCTTCTCTCATGAAATGATTGTTTTGGTTGAAAGCAGTCGTTAAGTCCTTCACTTGTTCTATGTTTTCGCTGTGATTATTGATGTCGTTCTCAATCAACGAATGCTTTTTCATTATGTTCTGAGAACTAATCAAATCCTTCCCGTGATCTTCATCTGCCAGAACAGTCTCCACGTCAGTCATCCAGGTCTCGAGATCGTCGAGCATTCGATGGAACTGCAGGGCCTGATAGGCGTCTTGAAGGCGCTCTTTCTTCAGGTTCGTCTGATCCAGAAGATTATGCCACGACTTCTCGATGTGAGACAAATGGGTTTGAATGTCGTCAGACATGAAATGACCAGAACTGATGATAGACTCGCCCTCATTGACCACTGCATCCACTCTTCCCTTATTGGCCGCCAATTCTGCCTCAAAAGCCGCGTGTTTTTGGATTTTGGACAACAGGTTAATCGGATCCCGATATGACTCATCTGAAGCCACTTTGAGTTTTTCGTTCAGCCATTTGAGGATTTCGTTAACATTTCTCAAAAACTTGTGAAACAGTTTAGAGTCGTTTAGTTTGTTCTTTCGCTGATTCGATAACTCCAAGAGTCTGTCCTTTCGGCCGACAGTCGAACGACATTTCGTCAAAATATTTTCGGAGTCGAAGTGATTGGTCTGAACCAAATCGTTGGCGAATTTACCCAAATCTGTGATTCTCTGCTGAGTCGCTAATGTCTTCTCGAAGTTGTCGTGCTTTCGGGTGAGTGACTCGACTCCGGCCAGAGAGTCACCCAAATCTTCGTTATTAAGAAAGGCTTCTTTGGTGGACAGCCAGTCATCCGATTGCTTCATGAGTTCATTGAAGAGCTGCAACTGATGTGCTTGAGTTAAGTAGTGTTTCCTCTCTTCCCAGACCTGATCCAGAGTTCGCCTCAAGTCATCCAACTTTAATAATCCGCTTTCAATCAATTGTTTATTCAAATCGTCGTTTCGATCGTCGGATGTGTTTTGCGGTAACTGTTGAAGAAGTTTGTGTCCGAACTCTTTTAGGTATTGGAAGACCTCTTTTCGGGCGAGTATTTCAGTCTTCAGGTCTTCATGAAGTTGTAAGTCGTTTCTGACGTCTGTTATAGTGTTTCCGATACTAAATGTCTCTTTCATTCTGTGGTTAATCAGATTATTGGCCCAGAGCTCAGTTTCTTTGAGTTCTTCTAAGAATTTATGCAAAGTATAGGCAGAAGACAATCGATTCCTCTTTAAGTGACATAATTTGCTTAATTGGCGCCAATTCTCCTGAACCTCATTTATTTTGTTCCTACAGTTCACAGTCATATCCGGGTATTTATTGATCAGTTTTCTGCCTTCGTTTTCGAGTAAGTCCTTTAAACGTATTTCAATTGCATTCACTTCCCGTTCAATGGCCTCCTGTTTCCTCTGAAGCGCTTCCACGGCCTGCAAGTTCTTCGTCTCTTCTTCTTTGTCGAGAAGCGATGACTTTTCGAGAATCCTTTCGTCCAAATCACTCAAATCCCGGTTAAAGCGATGCACTTCTGATGCGTTTTGCAGTTTGTGTCGATAGGTCTCGATCTGGATCTGTAAGTGTTTCCACTTTTCGTTG
>JAQIWA010002060.1:0-14822 GCA_034693305.1 Eueremaeus valkanovi
GGCTATAGAAAGATCCAGAATGTGTGGAAATGTTTTATGCGTTTAATCAAACATTGATGAGTTCACGGTTCGGCTCAAAATAATAATTTTTCTGAATTAAAGTTCATTAAAATTCTGGACTGAAGTGAGAATAAGTCTGAGAAGTAGAGAGACTTCGGTTGCCATCAGTTTCACAATCAATACAGTGTCTGATCTCTGGTGTTTTGAAGATAAGGTGCTTTTTTCGAGAGACATAACACATAAAAATAGGACTAAAATAGCGATTAAATAGACTGCGAACACAAAAACCTTTATGTTTCAGACATATCAGACACGTCTATACCAGTCGTAATCCAATGTTACGCTATATCTACACTTTTGAATGCGTCTGTGACTGTACAACAAAAAATACATTTGATTTGCAGAGATGACTATTTTAGCCATATTTCAGTCATATTTTGTCTGATATAGTCATCTCTGCAAAAGCAATGTTTTTGTTGTACAGTCACTGATTCATTCAAAATGTGTAGATATAACGTAACATCGGGTTACGACTGGTCTATACTGTTATCGAAAAGGCATCAAATAATGCACACAAAGAGCAAAATTCCCATTAGTTTTGATATTTAATAATCAAATCATTAATCATAAAGAAAATCGAAATATTTTTTCTTTGTTTGCGATTCATATCAAATCAAATTCAATACAAATTATTTTTAATCAGAAAATTGATATCAATTTGTTTTATTCATATTTCAGGCAAATTGAGTTATAACACAATTTAGGGGGTGACCAAGCTTACTGTGTATGACCAAGTTAGAATGGAGTTCGGAATTAGTATGTGGGCTAATATTACACACTAAATACAAGCTTGATAGAATTTGGTTAAATTATTACCAGTATTCAACACTGTATAATAAGCTTGGTGATGTCCACTCTTGAACATCTCTCTAACAAAATTAATCTAAACTTTTATTACAGAAACAATAAAACAAAAGAAAATGAGAATAACTTGTATTTCATATTAATCTTCAGGCGTTTTATGGCTATAGAAATGCAGTGCAAATAGAAATTAATTGATTCCGAGTATAAATATATATGTATTCTATATTATGTTCGCTAAAGAATATTCTGACCCATATTTCGGTACTTGAATTACACGGATTCAAAATTAAGATAATTTAATATATTTTTTTGTTTTTGCTTTTTGTTTTGTAACCGAAAACTAATATAAAATTATTTTTGTTCTCTGTTTCGTGTCTTTCCTGTTATAGTGTTATAAATCGATTCAATAAATCAGAAATTAATTCAATAAATAAAGAAAAATCTTTTCGGCCCTAAAATAGGCTGTGAGAGTGAAGACTGGTATATATTTAGGGGGTGTGTGCAAGGTAGTATTTTGCCAATTTCAAAGCACATGTGGCTATTTTGTCTTTAAGCCCACCCTTGCACATCTCTAAGTATATGATGTTTAATAAGAATTAATGATTTATTTTCACAAAACAAATGTTTCGATAATAAGTTTAAAACAGAAATAACTTTATTATAATTTATTAGAATAACTGAAAAATCAATTTTTATATAAAGTGTTCGCAAATAACAAAAATAACTATTTTTTTCAAAACAAAACAAATTGTTTGACAAAAAACAATAAATTTTTATTTAATTTGATTTCAGATAATAAATATATCGATTTTTTCTCAAACAGTAGAGATATAGGAATCGAAGGGCAGTTATAAAAAAAATCAATAGTGCTCCTGGTCAAAAGCAAATAATGGTCATGGGGCTTACTAGGGGGCCAATATTACTGAATTGAACTTGGTTGAATTTGTGTTCATTCAACTATTCAGTGCTATATTGGACTGAAATTAAACGAATTAATCAATTTATGACATAATTTATCGATTTCTATAATATAATTAATTGATCCTACGATGAATTATGATCGGGGATCATTAATCAATATGTTAAGCCAGGCGTTTAAATTGGCCAGATTAATAAGGTGCAAGCAATGAATTATCCATGTACATTTTCCGACATGGATCAATTAATTAAATGTCATACTATAGTAGAGTAAACTGAGCCGTATATGTGATAATTGTAATCAAGACATAACTACACAGTTATTATTTGATTAGATATCGATCACTGGCTTATCAATAATCAAGTTCATATTTAAGCTCTGCTCAAACCATGCTTTGATTAAATAATAATTATTCAAAATGAATGTCAAATAATATTCAGGCAATAAATTGAGTGGAAATTGATTCACAAATAAGTTATTGAAATTAGCCAGCTTAATAATGATCAAGGCGAAAACATCAATGTATATCTAATTGGTTTAACCAGATTCATAATATTAGGAAGGTTAATATATTCAATGTTGTCCTATGCTTATCTTTACTGTCTCCACCCCTAGGCCCACACTTGCACACCCTCCTGTCCACCCCTCGTCATTTATATACAATTATCTGATTATATAATTTCTATTTCTAATGATTGCGAAACTAAAGGCAAAAATAATAACTGAATACTAATTGCTTGCATTGAAAGACAACTCAATTAATAAAAACATCAAAAATAATAAAAATATATTCAAATAAAAAGGAAATTAAAGGCAAAAATCAAAATAAAAGTTGATAGATAAGCAAAAGAGCCCTGGATCAATTGATAATACATTCAAATCAGGCCAGTCTTATGTAAATAAATGAATAAATAAAATATAAAAATAATAATTAAAAAACAGAAAAAAATAAAAACGAAAATATAATAACAATTCTTACATAAGATATAAGAAATATAAATATAATTATATATTATATAACATAACGACTGTATGACTAATACCTGTAATGTATAATAAAAATTAAATCCTTAGCCAAACACAAGCTATCGGTTCGTATCGTTAGTATGGCTTCAAATATAAACACATTTTTTTTGTTTAATCCGAAACCAAAATCCGTACAAAAATCACAGAAAAATAATAATAACGTAAATAAACAGAAAATATTTATAATCAAAAACTTATTATTTAAAACAGAAAAATATTTTGTTATGAAAGCGAAAAATACTTTTTAAATAAACTGTTAAACACTTTGTTTATAAATAATATTAGTTATGAGACAATCACGTGATCCGTACGAACATTATTTAGGCTGAGATGAGATTTAAACTTATACTCTAATGTCGTATACGGTATGTCTGTATGGCTACAGATGTGTAGAGCACTCGATAGTGGGAAACAACTGTGCGGTTAGTTTTGCACTCATTTGGAGCTTCAAATTCATTGTGTGTTTGCCATTGAATGTCAGACCGATATCAGTAGTGCATTGAATATAACCACTTAAACAGCATTAGACAGTACACACATAGTGTAGGTTCTCATAGACTTTCACTCTTCCCTCTCCTCTCCCTCTCTCTCTCTCCATCTGACAGACAGATAATGCAAAGGAAAGCCGAGTTCAGTGCAGAACAGAGTTGTTAAACAAGTTTGTAGTTTGTGTTAAATTGTTTTCAATTCAAATCTGTTCTACAATTTTCTAATTTCACTTTCATAGCCAAAGGGCTCAATACAGACAGGGCTTACACGAGTAGAACTGATTAAACCATGTTATTTAATGCTTGTCTAAAAATGATCCTGTACAAATAATGTACAGAGTTGTGAATAGGGTTAAAGATAAACCTAACTGGGCAAGGCTTAACTAGATTAATTTACACAAAATACGGGTTAACTGTCTGAGTCAAGACATCCAGTTCATGTAAGTCGGATAGCCTCTGCCCTATTGACCCGTTATCTAGCTTGCTCATTTTTATATCAGTGAACAAAAATAATAATTCAATTTTGAAATGAATTTAAGCTTAAGTCTGAATGCAATTAGAATTTTAACTTTTTAATGGTCTGTATCTAAAGCTGATTTTAATGAGCATTTTACTCCTTTTTAAATATGATCCTGATGACCTTACACATTTGCATGTTATGTATAATCACCAAGTTCAATCAATGCATTCAAATAGATGGTTGGATAAAAATTAATTGAATTTATTATTAATTAATTTCATCCATTAATTTAGACCATTAAACGTAAGCATAAAGACAATTGACACAGAGCACAATAGGACAGCACAGTTTTGTTTACTTAATGGCATACAACCTGTGCGGTAATCGTTGAGACTGAAAGAATAGCACTCAGTGTAAGTGCTCTACACTTTCCTAAATCTATATTAAACTCTATTATTCTGTTATACTGTTCCGTAAAATCTCTTTTCATCAATACTTCTCACTCTTGTTCTCTACACTACTCTACTGTATAAGCAATTAATTATAAATAGAAATCATGTCTAATGTCTGTTATAATTACAACCAAACACTTGATGTGCTCAATGAAAATTGCCATTTATGACAGGTACTGTATGTGCCTTGGTTACAGTGTCTACCATAATTGGAATGAATCACTTGAATCTGGGTTGAAGTCAATGTGCAATTTTGGTTATCAATTGTCAATCAAAATGATGTCTAAATATGAGAATCGATTGAATGAAACATATTTTTCATCAATGTTTACAGCGTTTACTCAATTTGTATTGAAGTTTGTATTAATCGAATTGGGTTTTGTTTTGAGCAAGCAGAAGTACCAGTGTCATATATGTCAAAGTAAGCTATTGTAGTAATGTATATCTATACCTTGATTAAATTATATAAATAATTCACTTAATATCATTTTCATTCAAGTATCTCGAATTTTACCCTGAGTCACCCCTTGAGCTTATCATGATATGGCCATAGCCTGATCATCAATAGTAAATAAGTGATTGGATTACAGAAACGAATGAAGAAATCGGATTAATTTCAAGTCTTAAATAGATTATCAGATAATGTTTTCGACCCATATTTGGCTCAAAATATCAATTTATATATTAATATAAATAGAAATCAATTAAATATGAATTCGGTTTTAAGTCGACTCCCATTTAACTCATCCTTTCTAACCATTGACACTGTTTTCGGTTTCATGTCGTCTGATTACGAATTAAAACAACAGAATATGCGATCATTTATTATCAAATAAACATTTTTCACGTTTAATCGTCTCCAGGAGTCAGACAAGAGTTGTAGAGAAGAATCAATAAATTTATTTTTAAACACTGAAAGAGTTGTGTAAGGATTGGACGCGAAAATAGAAGAATAAGAGGAATACACTAACAGTGAGAATGTGTGGAAATGTTTTGTGTTCTATACGATAACGATGTTAGCAATGGTAGAGAAAATTGGATTAGTCTTACGGATCGTACAATTAAGTGAAAATACAGAGACGTTTACAAACAAGTACTCAAACAGAAACACAGAGAGAGTGAAACAGACAATAACTGGACTTCTGTTGGCATAAAACTAGTGAAACAAATGAGAGGCCAATCGTATAAAAAACAAATCCGAAAACACAGAACAGAAGAGAGAAAAGTAAAAAAAAAAATATTAACTTTGATTTAAATTAATGGTTCCGTTGGGCTAAGGATTAAGTTGTTATTTAGAAAATAGGTTTTCACCGGAATATTCTGTACGTATAGTATATATCATTATTTGCGCGAATATTCTCTTAAGAGATAGAGAACGAGAGAAAACAAGTTTTGATAGCATTAGTGATAAGCACTTAATTTGATTATAAATAATAATCTTGATGTTCAGCAAAGTATCATGTTCAGTTTAGTTTAGTTCTGTACCTGCAGCTGGTGTTCCGCCACTTTTCAACAGCGCTAGGTTAGGCATCTGCTGGGTCATTCTTATTGGCTGCTGGTTCTGCTGCTGCTGTTGCTGGTGATGCTGCTGCTGGTGCTGCTGCTGATGTGCTGGCTGTCCGACCGGTCTGATTAGTGTCAATATTCTTCTCTGCTGTTGATGTTGTTGACCAACCCTGAGATCTTCTGCATCACTATAGTAACCACTCCTGTGAATGTCCTGTTGTTGTTGATGGTGTTGTTGCTGCTGGTGCTGTAATTGTTGGATTTGCTGCAGATTTCTCGGCGCCGAATGCGGTCCTGTTTTTGACCATCGAATCGGTAAAGTATTTGTAACTTATTGTATGCATTGGACAGGAATGAGAAAAATGCAAATAAAGGCTAATATTATGACACATAATATGTTTTGTTAAATGAAATTAAAATTTAATTTCTTTTTAATCGTGTGATTAGAATGACATGAAATCCTAATCAATCAAACATATGGTTAGGGTTTAACCAGAAGTGGGTTGTGCTTTCAGTCAGCACGACCTTAATCGCGATCCTTTATATCCCTGACCCAAAAATAATGGATGAATTGTCTGAAAAATTCTGTTTTATAAACAAAATCAGTTCAGAAATTAAAAAAGAAAATTAAAATTTAAGATATTTTCCGATGAATTATGACTACAATTATGAATACAAACTAATAATTATAAAGTTCTCTATTATTTGATAAGTAATTAATTTTATTAATTGTTATCTAAACTAATCTTTCATTTGCTAAACAATAAAAAAAATTGTTAATTCATTTCTAAAAGTTTTTCCTCTCATTTGTATAATTGATGCAAAAAAATTAGTGCATAAATGAAATAAAAAAAGAGTTAATTATTATTAAATTATTTCATATACAAAATGAATAATAAAAATGAAATTTGTATTGAATTCTCGCCATTAAAAGCGTGAATAAAATGTTAACTCATTTTCACTATAAGAGTAAATATTTTTGTTATAACAATTGCAGACAAAATAATATGTTTAAGAACACAGGAAACGATTATCAAGGCAAAAAAATCAGACTGTGAAGGGCTAAATAAATATGCAATAAAAATAATAATAAATGCATTCAATGTTTAGTACAGAATATTCTTTAAACGCAATCAATAGTGAGAATAGCCTTAAATATAAATAAGGATTTAATTCGTTTAGCATTTTATTTCCTGAGCTTAGGCTAACTTTAAATTTATTGATAATCAATAGAATTGATCGGCTTATCATCTTCACGATCAGAGAGACGCAGGGTCATTATTTATGTGGATGGCAGACATGTGCTAATGACATATTGCCAGTCATTACCGAAAACGCAGCACATTTTCTGTGCTCTCATTAAATCTTTTGCTATATTTTTCCTCTTTTTTTATACCGAAAAAAGAGTATTATTTTTGATTTGATTCAGAGATTCAGACAATAATAAAATTAAATCAACAAAAATTAAGCGCTTGATCAGAGCTAAGATGCTCTTTATTCTGGCACCGGGATCGCTATTGCATGGAATATCAATGCAGTTTTATTTCTGCCAATATGTGAGCCCTCATGAATTTGATGGCCGAAAAACAAATCATATCTATTAGTATTAGAGGAACCGAACAAAAAAAGCTAATAATAAACTGAAATCTATTTTTTCTCTCTGTTATTAACTCATATAATAAAACTCTATTATTATATAAATAACTTTTATTATGCCTTATATAATAAAAATAGTCCCAAAAAATAATAGTCTAATAAAGTAATAGAAGTTTTCTTTTCTCTTCTTTTATTTAATTCTGTACTTCATTATAGAATCGTCTCATTTATGGGCTAAACAACAGATTCTTTGCCGTAATTATAGCCAAAAATATAGGTCAAGAATATTCTGTACAAAACATTGTATTAATATTTAGTTAAAGAAATTAAATAATATTGAAATACAAGGAAATTGATGTTTCGGAACACCATTTGATTAGATCTAAAACCAATTTTTTATTATACTTGTGATCGAAAGCCAATCAATTATATGGTTTAGTATTGGAAAGAAGAGATGATAAGAAGGAAAATAAGTCGGAAAGAGAGCAGAAATTTTTTACTTATAAAAATATATTGCACTCTAAAGGGATGGGAAGGGAAAGGGATGGGAAGTGAGTAATTGAATTATGGGATAGTGGGGGGCGAAAATGGACAGTTGAATGAGTACCTGGAGGCTGATCTATGGGAATCGGATTCGATATTGTCAATTGGCCGCCGAGTCGTCTAATCTCTGCCGCATCTATCGATCGCGAGCCTGAGATCTGCGACAGTTTCTGCTTATTTGGCGGAACAGTAGTCTGTGATGTGGATGACAGTGACGACGATGGCTGCTCTTTGGCTTTATTTTTCTTGCCTTTACTATTATCTTCTTGTTTATTCTTGCTGGGTAGGCTTGTGCTCCGGTGTAGTTCCTTAAGTCGCTTTATACTGAACGGCATTTTTTTTGCTTTCTCTCTGTTATGTAAATAAGTGTTAAAACAATTGCATTAACTGTTTGGCTAAGAATATGCGAACAGAATATTATAATAATAGACTCATAAAGAAAATTATATCAATGAGAATCCAGTATTGATTTATGATTATTGACGGCCTGAATGACATGCACTTTATCATAATTTTTTTGCGTACAGTCAGAGCTCAGTAAATGTTAGCTATGTTTGGAAATAATTATTTATTTATTTTCTATGAATTTTATATTCTTTAGAATTCTTTTAATAAATTATTTGGAAAAATATGTTTTATAAAAATAACCTTTACTTCGGATCAAGAATTTTGATTTATCTTTTTGTTTAAATTCTTTTTTCAATTCACATATTTATGTGTTTTTTTCATTTTTTTCTGATTAAATCTTGAATTTTGAACATATTTTTTCATATTTTTCTGTTTTGCAATGAATTGACTTTTGTTTAGACAGAAGTGAAAAATAATTGCGAAGTCATATAAACAGTGCTTATATTCTCTGTATATTCTGCAGTGAATTCACTCAAACACTGGAATATATTATAAGTGAGAAAACATTTGCTTTTTTGCTGTGAATGAGAAAAAACAATCTGAAAATAGATAATGAGTTGTAAAAAAATAAGTTCTGATGAGTTATTGTTTGGTTTAAAAATATGTGTTTTGCAAAATAAATCTGAGCTCTGCTCTAATAAGGGAGAGAAGCCTTCGAGCGGTTCACTTGTTTCAAGTAATCGTCGGAAGCGCCGACTTTTTATGCTATACTCGCAGTCAGTATTGTATAGAATTTTTTTTTTTTTGATTAACAACTGAAAGAAAGACCGAGTCTTCTGAGTAGTATTTTCAATGGAATTCTAACCGAGTTTAATCAACTGAGAATTTATTTCTCAATTATTTCTGATACCATTGCTATTATACTGTCGTATACTGTACTTCAAGTACTTTCCGAATAATTTAATTATTACTGCATTCCTATGCCATCAGCACAGATGTCAGGTTATATTGAAATTTTTATACTTGACTATTAGTTTGCATTGAATCAAGATATTTTATTAATTATCAAATAACCAATGTTTCAATTAATATAAGGTTGAATTACAGCCATAAATACTTAGCCAGCATCTATTTCTAGCTGTTTTTCGTTAAGATAAATGTCAACTTAACTCAATTTTTATGACAGTATAACAAATGATATAATCAGTGAAAGAATTTTCATAAAAATTTAATTATAATTTTTTTTTTGGTTAAACAGTTTAGTTCAACGCAAACTAGTTATGACTTCTATCTCAACGACTTGTTAGCTATTATGCAATTCTATGGAAATGTTTTCATTTTTTTTCGTTCCGAACATAACTATACTGTAGTTAACAATTCGTATTGACTTAATTGATATTAACATTTGGAAAAAATAGCAGAAATTCTCTCTTTATTTAATACTTGCGCTAATATTAGCCGAATGTTAAAGAATAATATTTATTATTAATACTATTCATTGAATTCCATTGCATTTCAAGTCATATAAGAACTTATAGAATAAGTTAATGTTTTATTGAATAAATAGGAAAAAATTATTCTTCAACTCAAGCCATAAACAGGTATTTAAGTATTACTGATCTCTGAATAGGTTTTAACAATAATAGGAGTCGAGTGCAGAGAATATTATTCTTACGTTTGGTTTCTTTTTTTGATAGTTAAGTATTCAATCGATGAGTTGAATAAATATTGCAGTCCTTCAGGATTTTTCTAAGCCTTTAATCAAAGCAGTGATCAATTATTTAAAAATTATTTTCGTTTCAATACAAAGCACTCCTTATTTGTAAAGAACTTCAAGTAATTAGTACTTAAATGAAGTTAATTATTACAGAATTATTGATTGAAATGAATTATTAAGTTATATATTATACAAAAAGAGCCGAAGATCTCATAGTAATTATTTAGCACTTGATTTAGAGCACAGAATAAAGAATATCCGAAAAAAACTATTATTAAGATTAAGTCAGAAAATCACAAAAATTCAACTTTAATTAACATTATATTGAATCACAAAAAACATTATTATTTATATAAACATTGAATTTATTTTCATATTATATGAGATGTTTAGAGAATTTCATGTTTAGTACAAAAAAACTATTCAAATATTCCAGAAAATTGATGATAAAAATAGTGGTAAACACAGAGAATAAATATCAGTTCACTTACAATAAGATAAAATTCAGTACAGAATTGATTTAAATTTTAAGAATAATTTTTTCCATATTTTCTTTTTGCAGTGAATATCAAATTGATTGCAAAT
Source organism: Eueremaeus valkanovi (assembly GCA_034693305.1). Lineage (NCBI taxonomy): Eukaryota > Metazoa > Arthropoda > Arachnida > Sarcoptiformes > Eremaeidae > Eueremaeus > Eueremaeus valkanovi. Next base: position 10,505 of record JAQIWA010002060.1, read on the forward strand.
GTGAATGAACTCTATGTCTCACACGAAATGCTAATACAGATTCATCACTGGTATAGATATTCAGCAGAAGTTTTGTGAATTTTATTCACAATATATATCATAAGAGAAAACGAGTTATTCTTTTACTAATCATTAATCTCTTAAATAGAGAAAACATTAGAAACAAATGATTATTATATTATATATATTTTTCTCTTCAGCCGATAGTCCATTATATTAGTGAACAAAAACATAACTGTGTTTTGACAGAAAATTTTTAGACATTTTAGAGCACAATAGCGAAGAGTGAGAGACAGACATATTCTCACAGTTTTTCGTGGATCCGCTTTACCTTAGAGTCTATACCCAGTAAGCAAAGCCATTGACTACTTCTTAGTACAGTTAGCCGTCCGGTGCGATTGCGCCGCATATAAACCGATCGATTATTCTCTGTATTCAGTGGCGGAATCGGTTCGCTTGTATTGCCATTCACTGCCACTCATATATTGATTAAAAATTTCACTTATTTTCTCTGTATATAAGGTATATGTTGTACAGTATATTGCACTGGTATGTGCACACAGATAGAGAGGTAAATCTAAAATCGCTTAAAGAGTGACTTAAATTTGGGCACTGAAGCAGAGATGAACTAAATAGACATAAAAAAGTAAGAAGATGCTATAATATTCATAATTGAATAGAACTTTTCAATTCCTTATCAATCGTTTCATATTTTATTTCTGTTAATCCTTTCCAATGATTCTGAAAGCAAAGCACAGAAAAAAAACTTTCTATTGATTTATAAGTGAAAATAATAAAGAAAATAAAAGATGAAAAATAAGAAAAACCTTGGATTAAATGAACTGAGCGTAAGAATAGTGCATAAAAGTAGTGGAGGTAATAAAGAATAATATGCAAGGGATGCAAGTTTTGAGCCCATACTCCATAGCGCACACACACACACACACGTAAGCTCTGGCTATAATTTATTTGTGAGTCAAATGATTGAAATACTGGTTAGCGCTTAATATTTTCAAACGCTTGCATACAATGCATACAATAGTTAACTGAATGCATAAAATCTATTATTCATCGAATGATTTATTGTAAAAAATAAAGTATAAAAAAGAAGAGAAAAATCTTTTCGCGTTTGAAAAGTGCACAAAAAAATTCGCGTAAAAAGACTTTATTGAATAAGAAATCATAAGAAGCAAAAAAATGCACTCACTTTTCGCATAATTATATTATAGAATACATGTAAACCTTTTTTACATATCAAACACGTCTGACAATCATATACTGTGTCTTCAAAAAAAATTTTTAGATAAGATTCAGTTTGAAAATGAAGGCAAAACACTATTCTCTCAATTCTACAGAGAAAATGAGCTCTAGTTTTGTGGTTCGAGTAAAATATATGTATTTTTATATTTCATGTGTTTTCGTGTTTTGATAATCTGAATGATAAATGTATTCAATCATATTCTAGGCTCTTCTGTATAGCCAGTGGACGGCTCTCTCTCACAAAAATTTTTTCAAAGATTTCTTAATGCAATCGAATATTAAATATTTTTTTGGCTCTATTTCTGTGTTTTTGTGAAATTGCAATCATTTTTCTACTTTTTTTTCTAATGGATATCACTGTCTGTTTGACTTAATTCACTTAAGCGCTCAAAACTTATTATGCTTTCCATACAATACCTCTTATCTGACAGTACTGTACAGTATATGAAGATGTGATAAGACTTGAAAGCAATAAAAGTTATGTATTTCTGTGCAAGAGATCAGAATCAGAGATGAATGAGATTTAAGTCCAGATTTTCTTTAGACTTAATGTTAAAAAAAGTTTTTTAAAAATTATATTATAATAATAAAAGGATTGCATTCCTTAAAGAGCTTCTACAAGAATGACCCGGACGTTATGGGAAAGCAACTGGAATACAAAATAGTACCAGCTGTGTTCAAGCTCAAAAGTATAGACAGACGTCAGACACTAATCCGGTCTAATTCTATGAGGAAATTAATAGACATTCAAAACACAATTCTTCAGCCGGTTTGAGGTCTGAGTATATAAACCAAAATAAATAATATTTTGATTCGTATCGAGAAATATGGCTTTGAACAGAAAAAAAGATACAGGATTAATTTGGATATCAAAAGCTGTCCTGGTTTATCTAACACTTCCTGCTGGATAAATGTTTAGCGTCTAAAAGATAAGGTCATCCAGGTTATATATTAGCTAGTTAAAATAACCAGACTTTTGATTTATAGAGAATTTGATTTTTGTTATCATCTTGATCAATTCACACGAATTTTTGAAAAGATTAAACTGATTGCCAAAACATAGATTAAAATCATATTTATTCTCGAATTGATTTTCAATGAAGTAATTGATTGAAACAAATATCAGAAATAATAAAATATATATTAATAATGTCTTAAATTTAAGACTCTTAAAACTACTTAATTGTATGAAAAAATTCGTTTCTATTCGTTTAATACCAATCACTATCCCTGGTTGCATTGTTTCATCCCTGGTTCATTTCATTTGTTCCATGTTAATCCCCAAAATAGACATTATCTTCAGAGGCGATGAAAAAGTCTGAACTTTTAGTCTAATATTAATATTAAATTTTGATCCGAAAATGAAAAGATTCTCTCGCCTGCAGAGCACCGGCACTACTCTCCCCATCCACTCAACTATTCTATGTTTTCATTTTGATTGCAATATTTTTTTGATTGAGTTCTCCTTTGAGATTCAGATCCAGTGGTTCCGCCACTGAATACATAACATAAAGCATATAAATATATATAAATAATGACAAATAAAAGTAAAGAATAAAAAAATTAGTAATAATTTTGAGTAAAGTAAAGGAATCGTAAGAAAAAACGTAAAGACTATTGTATGCAATGCATGCGTTCGTTCCGTTTTAATGATTCTGTTATTACATAATTCAGTAGAGAGTCTGAGCCCAGTTGTGAGACTACATCCTACGCTATATCTACTAAATTGAATCTGGAAAATGTACAAGGTGAAACACTGTTTTTTGCAGAGATGACTATATCAAACAAACCATTACTAATATATGACTAAAATAGTCGTCTCTGCAAATCAGTGCTTACTATAAGTACAGCCATAGACGCATTCAAAATAGTAGATATAACGTAAGATCGGGTCACGACTTGTCTGAGCTATGCTTGTCTTAAACAGTATTGAACTAACATTAATGCTTCCGGTCTTCTCATTAGCTCTACATTAAGTTTATAGTGATTTTCATTAAAGTAACTCCGAATACAATATTCATTCCGGTCGAGTCACTCAAGTTTCAGCTATAGTAGCTTAGCCCGGCTCAATTATGTCTATCAAAACAATAAAGATAAAAAATAATTGAGAGCCAGAATTGCCAATTATAGTGGAGTTCATATAAACTAATTTATTCATTACTGAAATTTTAATATGAAATTCAGTTATTAATCTGAGTCGGGCTTAAAATTTAAATACAGCTCATTTGCGGAATAAATTAGTGGTAATCATGGATACGATTCTTTAAAAATTCACTTTAACGCCAATATCGCAATCATATCCTATACACTAATCGGACTAATTATATAAAACTCATTAATATAGCGTCAAATGATAATAAGGGGAGTTATTATATCCGGGTTTTCCTATAAATACTACTGGAATTGGTTTTGAAAATGTTCATCAAATATAAGGTGGAACAAAAGGAAATAGCAGATAATTGTACCTGCTCTTTTTTTTTATTTCATTGTTAACCAAATACAGGGTATACAATATTTGTTCAGTATAAACTTTATGGGCGTCTCAAGCACCCTGAACAGTAATTTTGATATTGTTATTTATGTTGGCTCTATTTTCTGCCCATTTACCTGGTTGTATCCCTGGCCATCCCTGCTTTTAATGCACGCGAGTAAATACTAGCAATGCTTCTCTCTTTACAGGAATAATAGAAACTAATTTAATTTATCAGGCTCATCAGCTACTTATCATATACAGTGTAGTATTTAATATAGTATTTTGAAGTGTAATAACTCATGTCTTCTGTTCTATAATTAGCTCTTTATTGACTCAAACAAAATAATGTGGAAACAAATTCCTGGCTTTTATTTAATTATTTTTCAACTTTTATGCAATAAATTGGAGAAAAATATTTCAATTCTATTGTATTGTATTATTCTTTACTATAATATAATATAATTATATATTTTTCATTTACAATATGTTTTTTGCAATAAAAGTAATTATAGACTGAAATACTGTATAAAAAATCAATTTTTAATATAATTATTATATAATAATAATAATGTGTTTATAGAATAG
>JAQIWA010002061.1:0-14812 GCA_034693305.1 Eueremaeus valkanovi
TCGCTTAAATTCCAATTATTCATACCATTCAAGCACTTGAGTAGTGATGTCAGACCTGCACCGGAAGGGCCCATAACTGCAGTCAAAGTACCAAAATCTGCTGAACCACTGATTCCATTGAGAATTATATTCTCTTTTCTCGTAATAATTGATTTGAATTTAACGGTCAAATCAATCCAAGCAATCGATGCATTCGTTTCCATATTTTCACACATTCTTTGATTTAATTATTTATAATAAAGAAATCTTAGCTTTAGTTCTGTTTAACTAAATATTTGACTGAAATGTTTAAGCATTTATACACTTTTTAATTAAATGTTAATTTTCGGAAAACATATGTTTTAGACATTTACGTCAAAATCGATTGAATTAATGAAATTTAGGTAAAGGCGACTCAGAATTAAGTGATATTTTGCACGATTTGATTATCTGAAACTTCTGTTTTCCTGTTCGTTTCCAATTACCATGATCATTTTGATTAGGAATTTCATTAAAACCTATACAATATAGAAAGTATTTGTTACAAGTATTGCCGTGATTTTAATGAATTGTTCCAGGAGGACTGACAGATACATTTTAGCTTAAGCTAGATGAATTTTCTATGTCTTACTAACAGTTGGAGCAAAATATGAAGTCATTGGAAGCTATTTCAGTAATCAGACAGAATTGCAAATCAAAGCAAGTTTTGGGCCATAGTTAGAGAAAAAATAAAAAGTTAGAATTTGTGCTTGGTACATCCTTAATGTCAATTCTTGTATTTGATAAGTTTAAACAATTTCAGTCTCTGTACTGATATCAATGTATATTTCGCAATTGTAAATATTCCGGTCAAAATTGTGTACATGCATTCTAGGTCAGCTAACAAGGTATAGATTGAAAATATTTGTGCTGGATATGAACTCATTTATGAAAGTATTAAATAAGATAATTCAATAAATGAATAAAATTCTATTTATATTTCAATCAAATCAAAGCAATTGACAAAAATATTGTAATAAATAATAATAATAACGACTGGAATCTCAAAGAACTGTTCGCAGAATTACAATGACTTCTCCAATATTTTTCTTTCAGCCGATCAAACAGTCCGTCTTCTCTCAGTCGTTTGATAGCATGGTTAAATTTATACAAATGCTCCGATCCTTTCGGCAAAGCTATTGCATATTCGGAACTGAAATAATCGCTATAATCGCGAATTGAAGTCAAATCGCAATCATTTGCAGCAATGAATTCATTAGCAGTCGACTCCTGAATGAAAGCGAATTCTTCGTTCTTTGCCCTCCAGATCCCTTTACTCGCGTTGGACACTAATGAGTTGGTCCGGATCATTGACCGGTACATATTTTGTATGTTCTTGTCCTGTGAATCGTGAAATTTCCTGAGAATACGACCGGTTTTTACTGTTCCGTATCTGATCCGACTCTGTTTGGACAGATCTCTGAACAGTTCAATGTGCTCTGCATTAGTTTTGTGTATGAGTGCCGATACACCCAATTTCAGAATAGGTTCCGTGAAATCCACATATCGTTTGCGCGCATCTGTCACAGTCAGGTCAGCTATGCCAAAGTCTGCGCCCTTCAGACCAATAGATTTATACAATCAATTTATTTGATTAATAATGGATTCAAACAAACATTTTATTTGAATTTTTAATTACTTTTCTGTGAAATCATTTAATAGAGTTTTAAAGTGAAGTGATCCACTGACTCACCTTATTAAAAATGTCCTTGATCATGCCATTAATGTCTCCATTCGGTGAAACTGATCCGTGCAGTCCATCTGGCTCAGCATATAAGCTATAGTTGAAAGGTACTATTTTTGAGATCTCATCCAAAACATCGATACAATAGCCGTAAAACTTATTGTCTCTGATGTATACATAAGGCGTAACCTAATTATCAAATATATAATGAATTATAAGTTTAATTCATTAAAACTATTAGAAATACAATACAGTGACAGTCACTCCACGGAGTTTTGATGTGAAAATAGCTGGACAATTGATAAATAATAATAGCAATGAATATTTAAGAATATAATACGTATTAAATTTCATTTTAATAATCAGAACAATTTTTTAGGTTATCATTAAAAATGAAATTTTCTTGAGATTAATGGCTCTAAAACATGATGTTTAATGAAGAAGTCTGTTTTCGCACCAATAAATAGCCTTGAAATTGATGTGAATTTTCTAAAGAAATATTTACATCATTTTTATCAATGCATTTGATATAATCAATGACTAATATTGTTTAAAATAGCCTTTTCTATGAATCGTTTGTATGGATAGAGATTACGATTAAAGCGAAAATAATTTCATAAAACAGTGCAAATCTTGGAATAGCCAAGCTGGATGGCACAGGGCTATTTCGATATTTTTGCTTTGGTGGTTGAAAAAAGGTCTCCTGCTTTCAGTCAAGGGGGGACGGGTATTTTGATTATAGCACCTGGCCGAACCCCATTTTTATAGAAAAAACTCAAAGGGGGACCAAAAATGTAACTTAAGCTATGGGTGCGAATGTGCAGTGCTTGGAAGTGTCATTATGCTCTGGGTGTGACAATGACAGGCTTAAGACTGTTTTCGGTCAAATGAATACACATTACTGTTATATAATTTCAATTTTCATTATATTTTATTTTATTAAATATTTAATGTTTTTTCTCAATATTTTGAAAATATAATAAATATTATATTTAACAAACTTTTTATATAAATAATTTCAGACAAAAATGTCATTCCTATCGCTCAGTCATGTCCAATGAAATTAACGGAAATATGTTTAATATAAACAAAATAATTATAAATTAATTTAAAGTCAAAAACACATAATTTTTATACAAAAAAAACATAATTAAAGCGAAACAAAAAATATTTCGATTCAATAGTGAATTATAAGAAAAAATTGTAAAACAAATAAAATAATACTTTAAATAAGTTTCGCTTCTTTTGCGAGACTATAGAAAACGGATTTCTCATTCAGTAATAGATTTTTCGGCGAATCGTTTTCAACGACTCGTCCGAACTCTAGGACCAGAATCCGGTCGTAATCTATAATTGTGTTCAATCGATGAGCGATTGTAATAACTGTGCATTCGTTGAACTTTTCTCTAATAGTCTTTTGGATGACGCGATCGGTCTCTAAATCACAGGCACTCATAGCCTCGTCCAGAACCAGAATCCTTGAGCCTCTCAACAGAGCTCTGGCCAAACAGACCAACTGTTTCTGACCGCCACTTAAGTTGTCTCCGCCTTCGGTCACTTCATAGTCCAGGCCTTCGGGTAATTGTCGAACAAAATCAGTTAAATTGGAATTTTCTAAAGCCGTCCACAACTGGCTATCGCTGTACGTATGGAACGGATCCAAATTCGTGCGCAATGTGTCTGCGAATAGGATCGGGTCCTGAGGTATGATTGTAAGTCTGCTCCTCAGGTCATGCAATCCGATTGTCTGTATATCCAATCCATCGATTAGTATTCGGCCATTGATTGGTTCTATGATCCGAAATAAGGCCAGTGTTAGCGATGACTTGCCGGCACCCGTACGGCCACAAATGCCAATCCTTTCCCTGGCCTTCACAACAAAGTTCACGTCTTCGAGCACTGGCTTTAAGCCGAGTCTATAAGTCGTGGAATAGTTCTGGAATTGGACGCAACCATTCAGAGGCCAACTGTCCGGTGGTTTCGATTTCTCACTTGATTTCCAATCGCTTTCGGGACTCAATTCAGTGAACTCTCTGAGTCTCTCAAAGGATATCATATCTGTCTCTAAGGCCGCCGTATTTCTGATCAGAAATGTCACCCAATTTACAGCTTCGACAGCATATGTGAGCAGAAGACCGGCCAAACCAACGCTTATCTGCTGTCGATTGTATGCGATATAAACCGATACCATAAGCGTAATGATAGCGCCGACCATATTAGCCCAGAGCCGGAGCCAGTAGTTCAGAGACATTCTGTGGTAATAACAGTTTAGACTCAAATCCAAGCGTTTGTTCGACTCATCGATGAATTGGTGCAAAGCATCGAAAGCTTTGATAGACTGAGCGCCGGATATACTCTCGCAGAAGTGGCTCTGAACCGGACTATTGCTTATGGACTCCAGGCGTCGGAACTGACGGCAAGTACTTAAATAAATTTTCTATAAAAATAAAAATTAAATAAATTATAAGAAAACATAATTGAAATTAAAAACAATTTAAAAGTTTGAAACGATTTAAATGAATGAAAAGAATATGAAATTCATTACAAAACAACATTTGTTTGAATGAGAATTGTTTTCACCAATACTTGCAATAAGAATAGAATATTAAGAAAAAATTATTTATTATTTTCTTAAAACAAAATTCAATATAATTTTTAAAAAATGACACTTTTTTTCGTCGGAATCCAAAGTATTTTTTGGTATAAATACTGTTATAATCGAAAAAAATAAAAAAATATTTTGAATATAAATAGAAAACGAAATGATTGGCAAATATTTGAACGAAACAAATGTTGAATGCAATAAACGAAACGATTTCAATGTTTCAGCTCTTCTGATGAGTCCGTTCGCAGTGGTATTTAACGGCCTGTCGTGATTGGAACCTCTGCTCACATCCGGGCCAAATACATAGGTAGGGCTTCTCTCCCGTGTGCTTAAGCATATGTGCCTTCAAGTGGTGGGACTGTCGGAACTTGCACTCGCATTGAGGCCAATGACAGACAAAGTTCTTCACGCCTTCGTGTGTCAGCCGGTGTCGGATGAGATTGCGTTTGAACTTAAACTTCATTTCACATCCGGGCCATTCGCACACAAGACTCATCTGGGCTTTGATCCCAACCCCATTCATTCTGCAATAAGTCTTAGGTCGGGCCACAAATCGCTTTAAACGAGCGATCCTTTCCTTCAGATCCAAATCCCGTCCGTCCTCTGCCTTAATGAGCGACTCATATACTACTGGTTTCACTCTTTTCCGCCGATCCTCACAAATGTCAACACTTTCTATCACTTCATTCGGATTCACATTATTGTCATTATTCTTATCAGTGGTTTGTCTTAATGTCTGTCCAATGAGGAGATGGCTATCAACTCGATTGCTATTCAACTGTTTTTGTGGTCCAATCCCTGTCTCATCACTTGTATTGACTTCATTTGATTCTTCACTGTTCGCACAGTTATGCGGATCAGTATTACTGCTATTAATATTCAAGTCATAGTATTGTTGCATAAGTGCACTGAATCTGATCCTTATGTCTGACTCTGTACTACACTTACAGTTATTAACCATCGATATCAATAAGACTCTGAATCTGTTCATAACCCGTACCATTCGGCTCAACCTCTGGTTCTTTTTTATTAAGTTTTCGTTACTTTCCTTCAAACGACTCAACTCTTGCGAAGACATTGTTTTCAATCAATTATTCAAACATTTAATCGCAAATCAATTTGAGCGTAGGTACAATTTAATGCTTTTCAAATGTAAGTCAGTTCAAGATCAGTCAACTTTTATCAATATTATTGTTTGCACTGTCTTATTGAGCTCAGGGATCGTTTATACAGAAATCGAGTGACACAGGTAGTATGAATAGCTGGGATCAATACATGTTTGCATTAGAATGAGATCCATATTCTTATCGCCCAATTAGGCTGTAATCGATTCAGTTTGAAAAGTGAGCGCATTTTAATTCAAATTCTACCAAGTTTATAACTTATTCAATGTCCTTGCTACTCATTGAATTGAGAGAAACGTCTGGTAAAGATCTAGTCTTCATAAATATGCGGACATATTGTATGAAAGGATGGAATAATAGTTTTCTAACAAAACTTTAAATCGACCTGAGCTCAAAGCTTATTATTTTTTTCACTAAAACTTTTGCACTTTTGAGCCAATCGGCCAAAACTATTGCGTGCGTTAGAGGGGAGGGAAAGCCAGAGTTCAACTCTAATCGGGAACATTTTTCTAAATCATTTTAAAAAAGCTGTTTTAGGAATAAATATTCCTAATTTAAGCCGCGCTATGATCTGGTCAATAGTCAGATCAATTATTTGATTATTTTCAAAACTCATTCATTCATTGATTGAAATAAATAGAAAAACAAATGAATTGATTAAAAATCGATCGCAAACTCACATAAATGGCGTAAAACAAAGCGATTACAGCCAACAGTGCTATCGCTAAGTAGGGGAAAGTCGTCGCAATCAATAGGTATAAGATTGGAAACCACGTCATCTTCTCGAACGCCCCGGCCACTTCGCCCGGGATCTCTTCGTCAACACTTGATATGTCTTTTGAGAAGCGGTTCAACACTCGACCGGTCGGTGTCTTATCGAAGAAAGAGAGCGGAGATCGCAATACGCCGTATAAGGCCTTCGCGTGGATGAGTCGGGAGGCGCGGACTGAGCACAGGAACAATACTATGTCTCCGAACAATATGAACAGGGCTTGTGTACAAACAATTAGAAAAATAGCATTAGATTTAGATTTGAATGACTTTTATAATGAATACAAACCTTCGCTTAAGACTAAAGAGCTGTAAATCACAAGTCCTTCGGTCCGATCACTCGTATCGTTAGCACTAGTATTACGATTAGACCACAAACTCAGCCAATAATTAGCTCCAACTTCGCTGCCATTGAATCCAATCCTCAACAGAACGAAGGCTGTGAATCCAATGATACCTGTGCTGAGCACATATCTGCCGTAGTCTCTCCAGCGAACGCTTCCCAACACTAAGACCTCGTCTTCAATGATATTCTGATTGACCAATGGATCAGAAGATCTTCTGTCCTTCAGAGTGTCGCCACTCATATCGGCCGAAGTCATCGATTCGTAAGAAACCAATCGATTAATCGATATTTTATCTGAATTTACGTCACTTTCGCTCAACTTTTCACTTCTCTTCATATGACTGATCTCTATCTGAGAGAGTAATCCAAGCGATGATAACTCCTTATAATCACCGAAACCGACGACTTGTCCGTCGCGTAAGACATAAATTTGATCACAATTTTGAAGGAAAGACAGATTGTGTGTACACATGATCCGTGTCTTTGATCGGAGCAGACCTTTAGGTCCAATAACTTTGTCGAACAAATGCTTTCCTAATAATCAGAATTTGAATCAAAATTAATACCAGTTCTAGAAAGCAATGAAACAGAGAATCGTTACCGACGTGTGCGTCGACGGCAGACAACGGGTCGTCCAGAAGATAGATATCTGAGTCCCGATAGACAGCTCGCGCTAAACTCACTCTTTGTTTTTGACCTCCGCTCAAATTGATTCCCTTTTCGCCGATCTCTGTCTGATCTTTGGCCGGCAGAACATCCAGGTCTGGCAGTAGAGCGCAGGCAGATAGCACTTCCTGGTATTTCTGTTCGTCTTCATCGGACATAAAGACAATATTATTCTTAAGACTCGTGTTCTGAATCCAAGCCGTTTGCGGCACATAAGCCACTCTTCCCTTCACTTCGATTCGACCCTTTATTTTGTATAAATTCCCGATAATTGCGGACAATAGGGACGACTTGCCGGCGCCCACTTCTCCGATCACAGCAATCAGTGCCCCTTTGCTAACATCAATAGATATGTCGCTGAGAATCGGCAGCTCTTCTAAGCAATAGCCAAAACTAGCGCTTTGTATACGAATACTGTAAACGCTATCATCTCTTTGGGCGCCGACTGTTAGGTAGTTATGAAGTTCTTCTGCGTTCAAGAACTTCGAAACTCTTCGGTGCGAAACAATTGCGCGAATCATACGACTAAAAACGGCCGGAATTATAGCCATCGGAACTCGTATTATATTAAGTATGGCTAAGGAGACAAAAATGGTTGTGGCGTCGAAATGGCTGTAATCGGTGTACGCGTATATACTGAAGCAGGCACTGGCCACCAGCATCGGTGCCATAATCCATATCAAGTCTATTATAGTGTACAGAAGCGCCAAATTGAGCAATGATTTCAGCTCCAGATTACGTATTTTGGCCACCATTTCGATGAACGGCTGTTCCCAAGCATTCAATTTAATTATTTTAATACTGTTTAGTATTTCCGATATTTTAGCCATTCGTTTGTCTTTGTATTGCATTTGCTTTTTCTGCAATTTATCTAATTTATGACCGATGGCTGCACTCGCAGGTGATACCAGTGCCATAACTATAATACAACCCACGGATGCGATTCCCAAATAGTGCCACAAAAGGTAGAAACCGATTGTTAAACCGATCGGAACTATAAGCCAATAGTGAGACAGAGAGACGAACAGAAATATTTGGTGACAATCGGCTGCCATTATATTCACAATTTCTCCCTGAGTGTAGATCCTTCGAGCGCCGGGACTCAAACAAAACACTTTCCTATAAACAGCCGAAGTTAGGGCTGATTTACATCGAATGGCATTGTTTTCCATAAGTATATCGCAGTGTTGGAGACTGAATGTGGCCACCAGTCCTGTCAGACAGTAGGCCAACGCATATACCATTCCATGCCATTCCAGTTCCGTCGGATCGCTTAGAAAATCCAATAATTTGTTTAAGATTAACGGCTGTGAGTAAAGTGCCGGCAAATATACGCCTAATAATAGGAAACTTATTGCTATTAAGTCTGAGTGCAGTCCCCATAGGATCGGCAGAAGTCGTTTGTTTTGCTTCCGATATAATCGACTCAATCTTTGGATTGCATTTGAATTGTATTTTCGGTCGAATTTATTGAATAATTTCGATAAATATTTCGATTTTAATGTAAAACACAATTCGTTCAAGTCTTTCGTCACTATTGTCTGTCGAAAGCCTTTTCGCAGAAACTTTGATAACCAGAATAGGGTCAGTCGACCGAAGGCACTGTCGTTTTCGAGTGCACAGAAGGTATTGTCTTCAGTTGTCTCCCAATACCTCTGGTCTTCATATAATCTCATTCTGTTTGATATGTTATCACAAATGGAGGACAATATGAACAGAAGTATTGATAACGAGATATAAAGGCTGTAAACGATTTGGTAGATTAGGCGAAGATTTTGTTCAGCCTTTTCTCTCTTATCTTCGGTTATGTACTCGAAATAGAGGCGTATTATTGAGACAATTGATGTGAAAAACCAATACATTTGTAGTGCTATTGAAATACGTCTTCCGTTTTGTTTATACATCAATAGCAGAGCGAAAGACATCGAAAAACCGGTCAAATCGACTGATGGCTCGTATATTGCACTCCAGATCAGCACCGGTTTGAGTACAATACGAACCAATAGTCCAATACTTATTGCAATTAATATCACATTTAAAACCTATTCAATAGAAAAAAAATAATAAATTAAGTCTTAATTAACAATAAATTGATTAAAAAAAGTTTTTTTCGACAAAATTAGAAAAAAATATTTGTTTTACTACTGAATTGAATTTGCATTCAATTGGTTATAGTCTTCACTTAACACTTGACTTATAATTAGCACAAAAATCAATGCAATTGAAGGAAAAAATGATTTTTTTTGTAATTTAGCCGAAGTTTGAACTCGAGATCGGTTTGGGATCAATGTCTGAGAAGTATGACTGACCGCCGATGAGATATTCTTGAGCTGCCATTTGATGAGCGATTGTGGCCTTTGATTGAAGTATCGGAAGTCTAATGGAGTTAAGAGTAGGAGAAGTAGTGGAGGAATGGCTACCAGAATGGTCTGTCGGAAGCATGTGCTCAGATGTGGTGATCCGGTCCACCAGAATATGTGGCTGTCCTTAAAGTCATGCAAATAAGTGATAATTGAGTTTATGGCCAAACAATTGATTAATTGAGTTATCAATGGATACCCAAATGGGCGAATCACAGATGAGATGATTGGTGTGATTTGCGGTCAACCCATCCATTGATTGCATCTGTTTTGCGGTTTGTCTTCACTTGCGTTCAAACGATTGTTATTTAAAACTATTTAATATTGAATACTGACTGCGAGTATTGAATGCCTGCTTCGACTGCATATCAAACATAAGTTTAGAGTTTATATGATATATACAAACAATTGGTTTAAAATTAAATACTATTGTAATTCATATTTAATTGTATTGCCATTAAAGGCAAAAAATAAATAAACAAATAAAAAGTTGAGACAAATATTGAATTTGTTTGACTCATACGCATAGCGGCACTACTGTATAGATGAACAGATCAATCAGGGTAATTTACTTTAAAAGTGGCTAATGTATAAATATCAGTAGGCTTTTTAAACTACACTAGGTTTCATTTGAAAATAATAATAACAAGATAAAAGATAACAAGGTCGTTATTGAAATCAATTGATTTTATACATAAATACCTGTTTATTAATTTTGAATTAACCACATTAATAACTATTTTAAGACTGATCTTGACTCTTTTCCGGTAGACAATCAATGCAATCGACTTATGTAAATGTGAACAGAGCCAAGATTTTATCATCTTGTACTTTTTTTGTCACTATTTAGACTACATTGTTATATAAAGCTATTTATAATCTAGATATTGATTAATATGAATTATATACGAAAAACATTGAGATATTATAAATGCATAACATTTTAGATAAGCTATCAATCGATTGATTTACACTTAAAAACGCTGTAATTATTGACACTTCAGTGTGCAATCAAACTAATTGCAAGATATTTTTTACTTACTTCGTACAAAACTATGTTGTTTAGAATACTCACAAGTTGGGAATCCTGGATAGTTTCAAATGAACTGGATGTTTAAAGTGCAGTCAATCATTCAATTGTTTGCATTCAAATGATTCAAATATATTGTAGGCCAGGTAGTTATCCTATTTTAAATATTAATTGCAGACAAATAAATTGAATAATGAAATAGTTTTTATTATAATAAAATATGATTCAATACAATATAAATTATATTTGAAATACATATATGAGTTCTTATATGAGTGATAGTCAGAACCAGAATAATGGGAATAGAGTTTAGAACTGAAAGTGAGTTCTGAGACAGGAATTTAAATGTGTTTACTTAAGGGGGGATTTGTATTACATTTTATAGTTTATTCGTTTTTCAAGGTTTCAAATGTTTTGTTTGTTTCGTAACTTTTAAATAATTTTGGACTTTGGGTCTACAATATTGACATTAATTTCATTTAAAATCTTTAAATATTTATTATTCAAATTCATAATAATATCAATAATAATAATGACTCGGAATGTATTTATATATGAATAAGAATTGTGCGGAAGTGCTCTCAAAATACAGAATTCTTGTTAGTCTAACACATTCCCAGCCATGCAGTTCATAGTTCAGTTGAAAAAGAAAGATGAAAAAGCAATCAGTGCTAATGTTTTTCTTTCAATAAGTTTTTGTTTATGAATTGCATATAATTCACGCGCGAATAGCGTTAGAACTGTTTCGAAATTCTGTATAGATTTCAGCAAATATTGAATTCATTTGGTTTTGACGACAAAAATGAGGAATATTTTAAATATTAATGAATTATTTTATATTATTTTTTGTCTCATAAGAAGTAATTATAACTGTTTTGAAAATATTCTTGAATTTAGTTTTTTGTTTTCTCCTAATTTGCAAATCATTTGAAGCAATCGCTGGTCTCTTCTCTAAACCGGATCACTTGAACCCAAACACAATATCCAAGTATTGCGGACTCAGATATGTTCCGATTGAATTCCGGATCAAATATCCGAACCATTGTTTCATGAATTCAGTGAACGATAAGACAGTTGAATTGATTAGGGGTAGAAATGATGCAAATGCTCAGAGTCGTATCCAAAATGGAAGGTATACTGGATTCCATGAATCACCCTGGACTGTACAGTTAACCATTAAAAAACGCAAAGTAAGTCATTGCAAAAAGCACTTAAATCGGGTTCAAAAAAATTCTGAGCACAGATACAAATTCGCATCATTTAAGATATTTTAATTTATACCCGGTTACATTTATGGTGATTCTTAATAGCGAAGTGGATATAAGTTTAGCACTCGTTGCTCAGGAGTTATACTCAATCAATACTATATCCTAACGGCTGGACATTGTATTGAGTAAGTCATCGATAGCTATACTGTAGAAGCGATTCTTCAGTTTATATGAATCACAGTTTGAAAACAAATATATAATTATAGTTAAAAAATATTGACGTTTTGATTGACCATTAATTCGTTTGCAATCCCTATTCAGAGCACCCGTACATTTGGAGATATTTTATGGCAATGATTATACTTTCAATGGACGACAGTATGACTTAACAAAAAATTTATTCAAATTTATATTACATCCGGACTATAATGTGAGCCGGGATTATGATATCGGACTCATTCGACTCAACAAATCACTTGATTTTGAGAATAATGGAAATTATTATAAAGTTAATAGAATTTGTTTGCCTCAAAATGACACTGATATTAATTGGCAGAGAAGGGAAATGGCGACAATATATGGTTGGGGTTATGAGAGTGACCACTTGCCCACGGCTAATCATTTGAAGAGAGGTGACTTCTTAGTCGAATACTGCGATAATAAAAATAATTTCTGTTCAGTTCCCGAACAGTTGAACACTCGTATATGTAAAGTAAGTGTAGTATTATTAATAAATCAATCAATTATCACTTCAGGATAAGGTTCTAGGTGATCATTTAAAAACGTAATGTGCATATTCTGTGTTCATCCGGAATATTCTTTTGATGCCATTGATACCTATTTTCTAACAATTAAGTTTTACATTAAATAAACTCATTCTTTGCCTACCTGTTCCTCTATAAAAGGGCGATTCTGGCGCTGGTTTAGTACAGTATACGGATGAATATGAGACCAGAGCTGTACTCATTGGTACTGTGCACGGAGGCCACCCAGGAGTTCTTTGTAAAGAACGGGCTCTGTTTGTGAGGATCACACGAGAGCTGGACTGGATATATGGACAGATAAGCAGGGGTTGAATGAAAATATAGATTTTCTGATTCATCGACTTCTAAATCAAATGATGTTTAAAATAACGAATTTTTTAAATAAAATAAAATAAAACTTATTTTCTGAATAAAAAGTTTTAAATATATATATTTTTTTGAAGAAAATTGTAGTCAAACTGTACCAGAGCTGTACAGGGTCAACGTTGATTCATTCGGTGATAGTCTAATAATATCAATAGTTGTAATAACCAGAGTCACGTATCCTTTTCCTAATAACTTATTGTTATCTTAAGTATTGTTGTAATCAAGAGATATTCAACTTTTGAAACGAGCAAGATTAATATGTATACAAGGTTAATAAAGTGAATAACGTATTAAACACATTTAAAAATCTATCGGAAATCTTGATCATCAAAGCTATGAATATTTTGAAACTATAAATGAATTTTTATATTCTTCTGACAAAATGTAAATTATATTTGAATAGAAAAGTATTTATTATTAATTGATTTTGTTTTTTAATTCGTTAATATACTGAAGCAATCGCTGGAGTCTTCTCTAAAATTATGGATATGAATTCTAATATTCTTTTGTCTATTCTTCTGCTTTCTATTGAATGTAATTAAATAAGTTTTTAATTCAAAATATATTTTTATAGTCTGTTTTTGTTTTCAATTTCTAAACATTTTACAGCAATCGCTGGTCTCTTCTCTAAACCCGATTTCTCGAATCCAAACACAATATCCAAGTATTGCGGACTCAGATATATTCCGGTAGAATTGAGTATACATTACCCGAACCAATGCTTTTTGCATCCAATGAACAATCAGACAGTTTTTGATTTCGAGGGAAGACTATTGAGTGATATGTCAGCTCAGAGTCGAATAATTAATGGAAGATACGTTGAATTTCACGAATCACCCTGGACAGTGCAGTTATTCAATAAAATCATAATATTTGGTTCATTCGGATCATTCAATACTCCCAGATATGATTACCAACCCTTTTGCACCGGAGTTATACTCAATCAGCACTACATCCTAACGGCTGCCCATTGTATTCTGTGAGCCATCCCTTCCCCACAAAAACTTTAGTTAAATTATTAATTATTTTCAAAAATCCAGTTCAACCAAGAATTTGGCCATTTTTTATGGAAGCGATTATTCATTAGATGGACGAGAATACGACGGATTTAACCAAGAATATAAATTCATAACTCATCCGAATTATAGCTTAGATCATAACCTGGATCTCGGACTCATTTGGCTCAAGGATTCGCTTAATTTTGAATATAATCTACATTTCGGCCGATTTTTTCCGGTGAATAGTATTTGTTTGCCTCAAATTGACACTGATATAAATTGGGCCAGAAGGGAAAGGGCTACCTTGTTTGGTTGGGGTACTATAGGACAGAACCTTGAACCTGCACCTCGTTTGAAGAGAGCAGAGTTTATTGTCAGATATTGCGGACAAAAATCTATATTCTGTTCCGATCCCCCGGTCAGTGCCACTAAAGCTCGCTCCTGTACAGTGAGTTTGATTTTTGAATCGATTGAATAGAAATTTATTATAATATGAATCGAAATCAACTGAAAAATTATAAAGTATTCAATGATTTTTCAAATTATAGGGCGATTCTGGCTCTGGTTTAGTCCAGTATATAAATAAACATCAGACCAGAGCTGTGCTAATCGGCATTCATCATCAGAGTGCGAACAATTGTGTAAAAGCATTTTTTGTGCGAGTCACTAGAGCTTTGGATTGGGTGTATGGCCAGATTGGAAGGGGCTGAATGGAATAAAGATTTTAATATTCATTTATTTATATCTCAAATATCAAGCAAATATTGAAATTCTCTTAAATAAGTACTAAATTTTATTTTTAGCGAGTATACTCGCTTATGTTCTTGAGAAGCTGTCCGTCTGTCCGTCTGTCCGTCCGTCTGTCCACCATT
>JAQIWA010002062.1:0-14808 GCA_034693305.1 Eueremaeus valkanovi
TATAACGTTTGAAATATATATTATATTTAATTTAAATCAATATTTAATTAAATGAATAAACGGTTGAATTCTTGAATGAATTTTCATATTTTGTTGATTTTCTGCTTATTTTGAATGCAATTTAGAAAAAGTTTAATAAAAATTAGAATTAAATAAATAGTCATTTATTGAGTCAATAATCAGAAACAGTTTGTCTGTCAATAATGGGTAACGTATTGGCCGCCAGTTCACCCCCGCCTCCGCCGCCGCCATCATTCACAGCGCCTCCGCCCCCGTCCGGTGCGCCCACAGATAGTGAGCCCAAGACTGCCTCCAATGATAACGATCTGAATCCGGGAAATGTTGAAGAGCTCCACAAGAAGTGCAAAGGTTTGCAGTCATTCCACTCATTCCAGTCATTCCCTATATATTGAACTTTATATCAGTTTTAATGGTTTTAATCGTATTGTTGTCCAAATCGGCCAAACATTAGAAGTCTTTCCGATGCCCTTCGATGGCGCCCGAGTCGTGATCAGCAAAGGGCTAAGTAATCACTTCCAGTTGAGTCACACCATCACTATGTCTAACGGCGTAACCATTCCTGCGGGCTATCGGTTGGGCGCCACTTATATCGGTCAGAAGCAGATCTCCCCGTCCGAGGCCTACCCTATACTGTACGGAGAGGTAGACCCGAGCGGTAACCTTAACTCACGAATCCTACACCAGTTCGGCGATCGACTGAAGGTCCAAATGGCCGCTCAGATCCAGGAGTCAAAGTGTGTGGCCACTCAGTTCAACACTGACTACAAGGGCCAGGACTTCACTGCATCGCTGACGTTAGGCAATGTAGACCTAATCAACTCGTCGGGCATTGCTGTTCTCCATTACCTACAGTCCGTTACCCCCAGACTAGCACTCGGCGGGGAACTGGCCTATCAGTACGGACCTCAAGTTCCCGGAACCGAAATCGCGCGTAAATACAGTTTTGATTTATTTGTTTCAATACTTATTCTAAAGAATAATAATTGACTTCAACTAACTTTCAAACAAAAATGATCCGTCTCTTCCAAGTGACTCACATGAGTTGAATCAGATTTGAATGACTTATAGCTCAGACTCCGACCAACTTTTGAACTCTCTTTAAATGTTTGCTTATTTTTAATTCAATGCAATCAATAAATACTTTATGACTCTTACGGGTCTATTGTAGCGCAGGTCCTTTTATACGTCTAAATCAATTCAATCCTGATTTTCATTTTAATATTTTTATTCTTCATATGATTTCTTGAATTTCTTAAAACATATTTTTTGAAACTCTTAAGAAATGCTATTATAATGACTCATTTTCAAACCTTAATTATAATAATGTTCTTAATTAGCGCTCAATTAATATCTTAAATATTTTTTATTCGTTCCACAATCAGAGTTCAAATGATCTGACACATGTCAGGCATAGAATTTTATATATTTTTGAGCCAGAACCTTTTTTATTCTGATTAGTCCGGATCTCTGTTTTTACCAATGTATACAACCCAGTTACCCTGTTATGTCGTTCCAATAATTTTGTATTTATTGAACAATAACTTATTTATTGGTAAATGCCTTCACTACAGGTATTACTACAACAAGTAGTCTACTGTATAATACCGTTGAGTAAGAACTGGTTGTCTCTGAAAAAACTTTATATTTGTTGTGATAACCGAATGCAGTGATGAGTGCCTTAAAGGCTTTGAAACACTTTATCAGTGAATATATAAGACATTAATTATATTTGTTTTGCATATAATCTGATGAATGATATAGTCTTATCACTTTCGGGTCGCTATTCCTCACCAAATAACTTCACACTGAGCGGAACGTTTGGCAGTGCCGGCGCTCACCTATGCTATTATCATAAGGGAGGGGAAAATATTCAGGTAATACAAATACAAATACAAATACAAACTGAGATTATCTCCATTTCCTTACTTTTTCTAAATTATCTCTGAATTCATTCAATGCATTCACTGTTTGTTTAATTCTTAACACAATTTAAGTTTGGCGTTGAAGTCGAGACAAACCTGCGAATGGCTGAGAGCACCGCCTCCTTCGGCTATCAGGTGGATCTGCCCAAAGCCAATCTGCTCTTCAGGGGTCAGCTCTTATCCGCTCGACTTAATACTAATTAACCTTTGGGTCAAATATTTGAATGGAATTCCAAATCTTTTTTTTCATTTATTTCTGAATCTATAGGAATGGTTGACACGAATTGGACGGTCGGCGCTGTCTTAGAGAAAAAACTATTACCCCTTCCGTTCACTTTTGCGTTAAGCGGACAAATAAATCACATAAAGCACGCGACGAGAGTCGGGGCCGGACTTTATTTAGGATAATATAGTATTTGTTAATTAATTTCATTATAGCTTTAGAAGTCATCGACAAATATAGCACTTCTTATGTTTAGAAGTATTTCTAGAATTTATATAATTTATAGTTTGATTCGTAGATCGAGTTCTCCTTAAACTTGTCTTAAGAAGAATTCAATTTATTGTAAAATTATTGCTTTTTTCCCCTTTTTTTTGTATTTAAATCTAATTATTTGATTCACTTTTGTTATAAACAAAAGCAGTTTTAATACGAATTCTAATCTTTGAAAAAAATTAATTAAAAATATGAACTTTCGGTCATTTTTTATATAAATCTATTAAAAAAATAAAAACAATTATTAAAAGATTTTTTTTAGAAATTATGTGAAAATTTTCATTCATTTTATGCTTGACTTGAGTTATCCTTTCTTATTCTGAAAATGTATTTTCATTTTGAATAACTATTGGTTAAAATTGTTTGAATAAAAATCAATTCAAATCACGTCTAATATAATACCAAATTTTTTTTTATGAAAATGTGTTCAATAAAAAGGTTTAATAATTATTATTACCGCTAATAAAGGGGTTATTAAATGCTCGAAAGGATTAGTTTTTGACCCAACAGTGTTGGGCCAACACTGGCTGTTAACACATTTTAACATAACTACTGAATAGTTATGAAATTAACTAATGATAACAAAATTTTATTTTCTTTTATTTTATGAAAAAATTTGGTTTTTATGCAAAAATTTAGTTAATTAAACCATTTTTCACATTAACTGCATTTTAATCTTCGCGTAAAAAATCATTTTATCGAAAAGTTGTGCAAACATTGAATATTTAAACTTATTATTCAAAATAAATTCATTAATTTGATTGAAGACGAACTCTAAATAAGTAATGAGTAGAGGAGGACAGTGTAGGACAGGACAGCTCTTCTTGCTTTTTAGTTCCCAATCCCATAGATCACATTGGTTTGTATGTCATAATCTGATCGACATTTTTCCAGTTCTTGTCTTTAATGTCAAGAAACTATTTTAGCAGAGATTCTGTTCCTCTGAGTACTGCCTCTGGCCTGTCATGTAAAATGAATCTTCACTTTCCTCTCCAACAGATCACTGATTTGTATCGTTTCCAGTGATAAACAAAATTGGGTTAAACTGATCTCACTTTTAAGTCTGAGCGCAAGAAATGCTTACTTTATATGTTTGACTGAAACCCGTTTGCAATCAAAATCTCATAACTACTGAAAATTTCAAATAAAAGTTTTATTCTAAATGTTTTAGTGCTTTCGGTATAACTGTTGTCAAGAAAAATGTTAGAAAAGGTAAAAATCATTGTCAATGCGTGTATTGATTGGATTTGCATTTGGATTCCGAGCGAACAATACATTTAATGAACATTTGTTTGAATTCAAAACTTCTTTTCTGTAGATTTCTCTGTTTTTTCTGTTCTTGCACTTAATTGATGGTCAGTTGTCTCAACCGCAAGCAAATGGAGGCCAACAGCCCTACATCTTCGATCTGCCACCACTACAACTACAACCCTTGCAGTTACGTCTGAACCCTTCCTCCTCTTCTCTCCTTCTGGTCCGACAGAACGAAACCATTCCCATCGATACCTATCAGTCGCCGCAAAACTCTATTCACCAACGATTTCAATCAACACAACAATTATTGCAATCCCTTTCCCAACCCCAGCAATTCAGCCCACAATCGATGCCATTGTTTACACCTTATTCGGCACCGCAGGTGATACCACAAGCGCTGCCACAGCCAGCACCACAACCTACTCCACAGCCAATACCTCAGCCTATACCAACAGTGCAAATAGGACCGGAACCAACAGCGCAACCTGCACTGCAAACGGCACAAGAAGCACCAGAATCAAACCAAATCTTTAGCGGGTTCTCATTGCCCAAACCTTTCCGCTCGAGCTTCCCAGCCATGCCCCGACCCCAGCAATCGTTTCCCTCTCAATCCTTAATCTATCAATCCTTAAGCACCCAATCTTCACCCTTTATGCCCCTGGCCTTCCAGCCTCAAACTCCAACCACTCAGCAAACAGTCTCTAGACTGCCAGGTCTTCAACAATTGAGTGCATCCACTCCCCAGACCATCCCTACCCAACATCTAACTCTTCAACCCTTCTCCGCATTCCCGACCACTTCTAATCGACAGAACACTCAATCTCTGAACCGAAATACTGTTCCCAAACAGTCTTCAGTCGAATACGAAAATCTTTCGTTTGATTCTATTCTGAATGACCTTTCGATGTATGTCCCCCTCCAGACGCCCGGACAGGGATTGCAGTTTCAACAAATGGTTCCGATTCAAACTCTTACAGCACAAGCTCCTCAAAAGAATACCCGAATCCTTCCGCCAATCACTCTTCCGCCTATAAACATCCCGAACCAGGAACAGGGCGTCCGAACCTTTGCCATTGAATTACCTCCGCTGACGAATGGAGCTTCAAATGCAAACTCTGGATCACAAGAGCAAAACACAGCTTCAGTCCAATCACTTCAATCCACTTCTCAAACCACTTCCACTCAACCAAATCTGATTGAAGTTCAAGCACTTCCAGCACCAGAACAACCTCTTACCACTCAATCTCAACCAGTTCCAACTCAAGCACAATCACTTTCAACCCAAGCACAACCAGATTCAACTCAAGCACAACCACTTCCAACTCAAGCCCTCCCAAATCCAGCCCAACTATTTCCTCCGCTATCACAGCCCTTCAAATTCCAGCCATTCCCAACCCAGGCTCCATCGCCTTTTACCTTACCTCCTCTTCAGCCACTACCAGCACCAGTGCAACCGGCACCGGCTCAGCCTACACCGGCTACAGAAACATTGACCAAACCTGGACAACCATCTTTCCAATCGTTTCGTTCTTTGGGCTCATCTCAACCCTTGGGTTCCTTCCGAACCCAATCCTACCAAACGATAAGTTCAGAAAAACAAACATCAGTTCCAAGAGTTCAGTCGATATTATTTCCGCTACAAAAAGAATTTTCGGCTCAAAGCAAACCGAACTCCAATTCGCGCCAAACCTTAGTTCAGACTTTCGCCGAATCTAAGCCACAAACTCAATCTGGTCTGACCTCACTCCCAGCCAACCCTACTTCTAGTTCATCTCAAGAATTAACAAGAACCAGTATCAAAAGAAGTACAGGTCCACCATCGAAAGAAACCCAGACCTATAATAGAGAATTCCTTCAAGTGCTTAGAAATGAAAAATTTCAGAGAAGGTTTGGTCTGGCCCTGCCATTGCTGGAGGAGCCAAAGAACCAGCAGAACCAGAAGATTAAAAGTAATTCTAAGGGATTAGCTTTCTTCAAATATACCAACAGTAATGGAATCAATCAAGAGAACAGGTAGCTTTTATTAATACTGTATATAATATGAATTAATTTGAAAAATGAAAGTTTAGATCAATAATAGCCAAATGGAAAGGTATTAAAAAGACTTTACTGCCTGCGCTGTGAATATATGAGAATCTTTCTGACCGCTCAGGTATTCAAAAGCTTTGCCCCAAAAAAGCTCTGTTATTTCGTAACACAGTTTATTATTTAACAATTTGAGCCTGTGCTCTCTTCCTCTTCCTCTGTCCAACTGCTTTCTCAAAGAAGCAAGCTTATTTCTAAATTAATGCAGGAATTTATAAATCTATAATTAGATAAAAATACTTTCACTAATATTTTTTTGATCAGATAATTGCATTGCATATGGTATGCAATTATTTGGCATTAAATATAAATAAATTAAGATAAGAGCTGAGTATCAGAGGAAGCAATCAATAAAATAAAATCAAATCTTAACTAATTAGTGAAACTGTGAATCAACTCATTTGTCATTATTTATTACTTCAATAAAACTAATTATTTCGATAAAATACTAAAACATTAATTAATTTTCTGCATAGATTTGACCCAATAGCCACATTGCCCAGACCACAGCCACTGTCAACAGTGAGACCGCAACCACAATTGACTAAAGTTGAGCCCCGCCTGCTTGGAATAAGGACGCCGAGAGCACCCAAGTATACGCCATCGTTTAAGAGCTATTTCAATAGACATTGAATTTATTGAGATTTTCAGCAATTCTTCGAAATTCTAAATTAAAATATTTATGTGTTTTATACACTTTAATAAGCTTTAGTCAAATGTCTGTCAAATTGTTTATTCAGATTCTTGTCTATAGCCATAAGCCTTAAAAACAATTCAATCATTTTTGGGTAAAATTCAATCTAATATTCATTGTTTCTGTTTCGCCGTTATATCTGTTTATCTGAATCTTCTCTGTATTCGAGATCTTTCAGAATAATTATTATTCTTAAGAAAAAATATTTAAATAAAGTTTTTTTAATATTTAAAAAATCCATTAAACCGAATGAGGAAAAGATATTTTTTTCAATTAATAATTTATTACTGATTTTTTTGGTCATTTGGCCAAAGATGAAAGTGATATTGGATATGATGTACAGTATTATAATACTTGAGTGTATAGTAAACCGGAATATTTGATGAGTTGTTAAAAAGAACTCAAATTCCAGTTCACTATCGGTTATAATCAGAATTAAACCATTTTTATGTCACTTTATGTGTAACTAATTGTAAGTCTTTTTTCTGGAATCAAGTCTTAAGGATATAATACACCACTGATTGATGAGAAAAGGTTTTTGTGTTAATCTTTGAATAAAAGAAATTCGTTTAATCTCGGATCCAATCAAATTATATTTAATGTGCTTGTTGTTCTTTTTTCAATTTGGTTTAGGGACAAAAACTTTAGTTTAGCATTCGATAATTCGATATCGATAATCGCATTAGAAATCGATAATTTCACAATAAATTATTGTTATTTCGTTAGAAATCATATTTAAACAAAGTATACAAATGTTGTTTAGTTTTATGAAATTTGCAATTTTGAACCAATTGATGGCTCAGATAACTGAGTGTCAGAAAAATTTGAAACATTATATAATTTGTCTTTATTACAAATTTACATTTTGTTATAAGAATTTTCTGATAAGGATTTTAGAGGTTATGATCCAATTCGTGACTTATGTCCAGAAGATTGTTGCCATAACTTGTGATAACTTACTTTAACTATATTTATGAACACAAATCACCATAAGTTACAAATTATACTTCACTACTAATGCATATATAAAACAGAGAGAGATGTGCAAGTTCTCCTTGCTGATACCCTTTCCTAATACGGAGTAGGAAAAATCCGGAAGTATTCATCAAACGCAAGGTAGATGAAAAAAATCCAAGGTTAAATTATAGATGTTAAAGTAATTGATTTGATCCAGAATAACAAAACTTGCTGACCTCAGAGAGAGTTGGTCGCACTTTCTTTAATGAGGGTCAAATTATATTGATACTTGCATTTATATAACAATGTCGCCGTTTGAATGACAACTGCAAATATTCTCTGGGTATTTCGATTTGCACCTCTCCAAGTCCTTGTCAGAGCCTCCCTTGTTCATTTTGGAAATACTATACAGATCTAATCTGCATACATCAAAATATTTCTAAAACAATAGTTATTAAGTGTAAACCTTTTGATCAAGGCAATTTTTTGAAAGTAAATTGATACATGGTCAGTAAATTATTGATACAGTCATGAAAAAATTCGAGGAACATGCTTAAACGCATGTGGAACCTAAACCCGATGATAAAATTCCATGAAAATTTCTATTCTTGTAAAGCAATTTGGAAAGAACTTTTCTCCGCAGCGAGTTTTTACTCCTGCAGCACCTGTAGCACTGAACTAGCACTGTTTCCAGGGCAAAAACCACTAGGGTGACATAAAATTTTAGCAATTCAAAATGATCCTTGCTAAAATTTATCGAATACATGTATCAGGGTTACTTCTAAACCATTGCTTTTTGGCACAGGATGACTTTTTATTTCCAAAATGGCAAAATTCATCAGGCCCTAGAGCAAAAACCAAAAGAGATAAATGAACTCTGAGCAATGCAAAATAATCACAATAAAAATCATTAAAAAGTAATTTCTGGATTTCACATAGATGTTACTGATATTTGTTCAAATCAGATAAAAAGAAATTTCAATAGTAATTTCAGGAACGCATAGTGCAAAATAACCGAAATACTGTATATTTACCTGTATAATACCAGTAGACAATACTAGTTCGGATGTTTCCACACATGTCTGTAATTATCAGATAATATGCAAATTATTTGATGAAAGGATTGAAAAATTCTTTTAAACGAATAATTCATATATTGTTCAGAAAAGAAATATAAATTAAGTATAAAAACAATTGATGTCGCAAAAACAATGTTGCACCTGTGCTCATTCGACATTAAAACCGAATTTTAACGATCATTTCATAATTTAGTGAAATTATCATCACCTTGATAATTTCTATTATTTTTTATGTTTTGAATTGTTCTTTCATTTCGTAATAAATGTTTACATAATTTGCTAAAAATTTATTTTTGCGAAAATCATTTATTTCGAAGCATTGACTGAAATAAAAATTATTGAATTAACCTTAATGTGCATTATTCACAAGGAATGGGCTCCGAGTCAGAGCTTGAAATTGATTGAAACGGCACAGGGATCATTATGTGATGGCAAATGATAACCACATCTATGACTTTCGCGGACAAAAAGTCGCTATTTTTGGTCAAATTCTTATAATTTTAGTTCAAACTGAACTGAATTCGACTAAATTCGATCAATTGCTCCAATTTTCAAATGATAGCTAAGAATGTCATAAAAATGCATCTGAGCTAATCTCTTGAGGAAACAAAACCCCTGCGGTTCCCAACTTCATAGTAAGTCTAAAAATTCTTAAAATACTATCCCATATGTGAACCCCTGTCGAGCACTTCATCTAATTATTAAATTAATTCTATTAATAATAAACAATAAAATTAAACAAATTATAAGAAATGAATAATTCATTGAAATTGCTTTCAATTAGTTTTTATTATCAAAATCTCGAAAGCATTGAAAACAAATATGTGTTTCGAATATTTTATTAATTGTTTTTATTTATTTATAAATTTTTAATTCAGTAAACATTTGTTTGAAAAAAAAGTTTTAGCAATAAAAAAGTTTGAATCGTCTTATTTGGATCAGATCTGAACGATATGGAAGTGTTGTTCTGACGGCACAAGTTTGCACACATAACGGGTTTGATTCAGAAGTGCTTTCATATCTGATAATGAATTGATGTCAATAAATGTCTCTAAAAATAAATCAAACGATTAATTAAATGAAAAAAACGCCAAAATTTAAAAGAAAAGAAAAGATTTGTTAAAAATTTTTAGATTAGAACTAATCATAATCTGATTAATTGTTTTGTCTTAAAAGTAAAATTCAATTAAAAGACAATTTGTTGAACAGATTTCCATTTCATTTCATTTCGCATTGAATTTGCATTATTACTAATGAATCCGAAATCATAAGCAGTTCCTGTATTTATGTCTCCAACAGATAACCCAAAAGACAACTATAAAGCCATCAAAAGGCTTATTGCAGAGGAAAAAAATTCAGTCCATCTATCGATTGATCATAAAATGCAAATTAAGAAATGAGAAAAAAAATCTGAAAACATGTCGAATAGAAAGTGCTTTTGATTGAAAAATTCGGTTAAATATTATTATTTTTTATATCCATTAATAAATATTTAAATTAACTTTCACTTTTTTATATAAGGAGTTCTTAAAGTATTGTATAATCTGTATAAGTAAGAAAGGAAAGGCTCGGGATGATCTATTAATTTGGAATGAATTTGGAATGAATTTTGAATTTAAATAGCTTGATTAACGATCTTTCAATAATCTTTAATATTTATTGCAGATCATAATTGGGACAAAACTTTTGAATTTATTATCAAAACATTTTTAAGTAATTATTCTAAAGATTATTATTTTTGCGCCGATTTTTGACTAATTATTAATATTTATGTAAAACAAGAAATCAATTAATAAATTGCACTGAAGTTCTAGATTAATGAAATCATTGAATGAGTATTTAATTAGTTTAGTGTTGAATAAACTTTTAGTCAAAACTATAACTAAAATAGATTTAGTGAGCAATTGAATGAGTGAAGTTAGTTCAAGTGCATTTTTACAATTGATCCAGGCACAGGCCTTGTACCAACTATATTGATACGAATAATAAAGAACATACAGTAAATGAATCATACAATACAGCACTTTATAAGAGTGAGACCCAGAACTATCTTAATAATAGTTACCCTCATTATTGTTATGTTTGAGACAATTGAGAAATTATTTATTTTTTCATTACTTTCTACTAAACTGTGATTTTTTGTATGATTTTTGAATTGAATTTTGATTTGAAAATTAAAGCATTTATTAGATTATTATTTGTATTGAATTACTGAAGAATTGTTAAAAATAATGAATGTTTTGAAATATGAAAATATTAATATGTGTATTAACATATATTAATATGTGATGAAATACCGGTCAGTTTTAGGACATCCAAGAATCGAATGCTTTCTTCCACAGAATTATAGTTCAAAAGAATTTTAAGACAAATATTGATATTATTGGCCGAGAGATGAAAATCTATGCATTTATGCGAGACTTCAGCCAAAGCTAACGCTTCGGAAATCAATGACTTTTGAAGCGATGAAGCGATCAATTCGTTTGTCATTATTTGTGGCCTTAATATCAATTGATTCCATCGATTCTTCTCTTCTTTAAACACTTTCAATACAATTGTCCACAAATTGATGGCAAGAATGCAATTAAAAACACTAGAATTGGCCAAACTTTGCAATGAGTTCCGGATTATCACAACCATTCTTGTGGTCTGACCGGTGTCTAAGCCATCAACCGATGATCGCATTATCTGATCCAACAAACTCTTAGATAAGTCCGTGAATTCATTGGTCGAAAATTCAATCATATTTTCCATCAATTTATTCAAAAGCAAGAAATGATATGTAAGAAGAAGCGGATCCGTTAGTGCGGACATCGATTTGTTCATATGTGTGAACAATGAGTACAAAGTATTTGTATAAACCGTTTGATTGGCATTGAATTGATTGCAAACAATTGGTATAACTATTCGTTTGAATTCTTCGTTATTCAGATTGTAATCCGTTTTCAGTCTTAACTCCAATTGATTCCAATCTATTGGATGTGATGTCGAAAGTGGTAAACAATTTCTGATATATTTATTCATTGATTTTCTTGTATTTAAATCCATTTTAAATGAATTTAATTTTTCATTACTTTCTACTAAACTATGATTTTTGGTCTCATTTTTGAAATGAATTGATTTGAAAATTAAACCATTTATTAGATTATTATTTATATTATTATATTTTAATATTGAACTCAATTTATGGATATTTGAACCGAAAACGAATTTATTTATATTTATTGATAACATGTTTTAAACTGTAATTTAATACAAACTGATTGAATGTTTTCAATGAAAACGTTTCATAGACTCGGCTCTAACGCAAACACATGTTATTGTTTACAAATACTGTTACAGTACTACTACTACTACAGTAGTATTGTATTGAATGTTGACTCAGAGTCAGAGTAAGTGAATCAATGAATCAATGAATCATATGATACATCAAATACAGTGTAGTTTATATGCAATCTGTTTGACAACAGTTCATACCATAAGAAATGATCGACTATTTGATCGCACACTGAGTATAGGATTACAAGTTTTGCAGAGAAATTGATTTGAATTGAAATTACTATTAAATTATAGCAATAGATATGAAACCAAATTCATAGATCAGTCCTAAGGAATGCCACTTATTCTGACAGAGATATGCCCAGGCGTTATTCACAAGATGCATAGGCATTAGTCAGCCACAGCAACTCCTTTGAAGTCATAATAGAATCTTGGTCAGAAAGTTTTCAAACATCGAATTTGGATCAAATATTGAATGAGCCTGGCTATTCCTTATTAAATTGTTGCTGATTATTCACCCCTTTCTACTATTTGTTCAATCGAGACATTGACTTAAGAATAATTGCGTACAAATGAATCAATAACTTGGTATTAGAGGCAAGAATAGAGTGTGTACTGTACTGTACTGTTGTGTACTGTTCTGGTCAACTTATTATAGACCTGTCTGCTATTGAGCTCGTCTGACCTAATCCTTATTTGGATGCAATCATTATATGACTTGTATTTTTGTATAACTCATTGGAAGACTGCATAGACAGCTACTGCAGGGCATATTAGCAATCACAGTAGCAAGGACATTCTCTATAAAGCCTAGAACATCTAGTGATCACACAGTTTGACTCTGATTTGAAAGAATGTCTGCAAAATGAAAGCATTGCTAATCTTGGTTGTGGTGATTGGGCGCAGGCATATGACCAGACAGAGCAACAGTGCTTTATGTGAAGATCAGGAGTCAGTGCTGACAAACAAAGCCAAGCAATTGTGAAACGCGTATGCATTCGGCCAATAGACCACTGAAGCCAATACTGACAGCTGGAGAATGCATACACTCTGACAGTCAGTACTGAACTGAGTGTTCAATGATTTCGTCTAAAAGCCCATACATTTTGTTTAAGGCTTATCTCATATCCATATAATACGTGACAATTAGAGGGGTTTGGGGTCAAGGGGTTTGTCACATAAAGCGGGTCTGATCTGAGCAGATGAGAAGCACCAGTAGTTTTGTGTTCAATTGACGCCTGACTTGTATTAGCACTAACTCTGAAAGCATTTGAATACTCATAAGAATACGTATTATTATTTGTGAACGAACTCTATCTATGAGTCTCTGAGAGTGTCTTGTTTTGCAGACATTACAAGCATTACAGACATTAAGCAGTCATTGCATAGACTGCTACCGTATTCCCGCGCAAATACTGGCATGCTCGTATAACTGAAATGAGCCAAATTCTCAAAATTCGCTTTTAACTCTCCGGCATGCCGGTTTAAAATGAAGTTGAAAATATTTTCAACAATTCAATTTTTTTTTATAATAAATCTTATATTAATTTGCACTGAAGTAACAATTAAATCACCCTAAGCTAGCAAAATCAATTTTAACTAAAATTTACCAAAAATTTCAAATTTGCATCTTATTTAAAAATAAAACACGTTTACATATTCTGGATTAATTAATAACAATCAATGCTCACCTAATTTATAAATTTAAGCCTTTAATCAATTTCATGTCCATTAAAAAGATAAAAATGTTTGATAATTGATATTGAAACATCAAGTTTAAATTATATTTGTCAAATGAAAATCAACTTTTTACCTCGATTAGACCAGCATGCCAAATATACCGGTATCTAACTCATATCACTGTATTACGGAATACCGTTATTTGCGAGAGAATACGGTAGTCGAGTACAGTGTATATACAGTACAGACTCTGAGAGTACAGTAGAGAGAGTATAGACTGTGTACTGACTGTGAGTATAGCATAACATAGAGAAGAGAAATATATTGTCATTATTGCTATTATTGCTATATTTGCTATAATTGGCCTCAATATCAATATCCAGACAATTGTGCTCTCAATCAGTGGTGACATCACTTCAACACATATTCTTCAGACCATTATTTCATAGACTTATTCATCAAACCATCAGTTCTTGTCATCAGTTTAGTTGTGTTTTCAGTTTTAGTTTATTTTTGAATTCAATTATAATTTGATTTCAATTTGTTTTCAATAATAATAATCCAATAATTGATTAATTGATTGATTGATTGGATCTTAAGATTAAGATTGCATTGAATTAGACTTTCGGACGAATTAATTGAATTAATGAGTAATTAATCGAATTATTGGTCGAATATATCGATAGAAGTGATCATAAATTGAGTGCAAATTAGGGCTCAATTTGTGATTAACTGAACTACAGTTGGATTGAACTGCAATCCAAAGAAAGGGATAATAGGATTGATTGTTGTCTGAGTCGTGTCCACCACAAGAGTGTCCAAAATTAATCCGCAAGAGATCGCAGAAATTGAATCACTGATGGAGTTGTCGGCAGTCGGAGAGCGAGTCTTCGCCGCCGAATGTATTCTTCGGAAACGCGTTCGGAAGACAAGAGTCGAGTATTTGGTCAAATGGAAGGGTTGGTCACCGAAGTTCAACACTTGGGAGCCCGAGGAGAACATACTGGACCACCGACTGCTCGAGTCGTTCGAACAGAGCCTGAAGAAGAAGAAGCGCTTGAAATGCAAGTCCACTAAAGACAGGCATTCGAGTCATGCGAACTGCGATTCCAGTGCTTTGAGTCCATCGACCAGTTCTGAGGCCAACACCAGTACTAACACTTCGATTAACATTAATATCGATGAATGCGATGACAACGACAGCAAAAGTGATGTGTTTTGCGATAATAGCAGTGAAAAGTCCTGTTCCGTCACTACCAGTGCCGATGAGCTGAAGAGAAAAGATTTGCTCAAAAGAAAGTCAAACCAAGAGTCGAACCAAACGTCAAAGTCGTCTAAACT
>JAQIWA010002063.1:0-14807 GCA_034693305.1 Eueremaeus valkanovi
AACTATATTTCATTTTAAATGACTTTTTAGGTCGCAATGCAGTCGTTCTTATGCTTCAAACGCACGATATTTTCAAAATCAATATTAATTATCGAATATATTCATAACAAATATTATTTGAAAGTTACTCAAT
The DNA here is from genome assembly GCA_034693305.1 of Eueremaeus valkanovi. Classification (NCBI taxonomy): domain Eukaryota; kingdom Metazoa; phylum Arthropoda; class Arachnida; order Sarcoptiformes; family Eremaeidae; genus Eueremaeus; species Eueremaeus valkanovi. The sequence continues at coordinate 134 of JAQIWA010002063.1, forward strand.
ATTAGCTGTCAATCCCTATCGTCTTCTTTCTGTTCTTTCTCTTAATAAACTTAACTTTCGTTTTCTTTCTCTCAATGTTTGGCTTATTTTCTAACAGTTTTAAGATTAAGAGCGAAAACAGTATTTTATTCATTCATTTATTAATGTCTAGAAATACAAAAACAATTTTATTTCTGGATATTTCTGGTTATTTCTGGTTGCTGTCTCCAGAATTTAAATAAGGTAACCGTGTGATCAACCATGTTTAGTTTAAAAATTGTATTGACATAAAAAAAAGTTCGAATCATAACGAGATTGAAAACACATTTTAATCAAAAGAAAAATCAAATAATATTCAGAGTTAAGCAAAAATACAATAATTTGATTCATGAAAATAAATCCAATTTTAAACCCTTTTATGGTTTTCAGATTTAACCCATGTATTGAAGCAAAACCTATTTATTCCTATTCTATTTTCAAAAGTTATCTGAACTTTAATCGTATTTATTATTCTTTTCTTGAATTTGAAATAAGAAAAACATTACATTAGTATAATAGACTCCACGCTGTTTATGCCCTTCTATTCCAGGTATTCATTATATGCAATGCTTTTCCTCTTCAGTTGCGAATAGAATATTACGCAAAGACTAACAAAACTTGTGAACAGATTGCGGGCAATGAGAACAGACATTGCTATTCGTCGCTCAACACTGTCTCCACTGGTTTGAGTCCAACCCCTCTCTCGATCTAAACAGTGTTAACTCGAAGAAAAAAAAAATTCAAACATTAACTGCTTTTTGTTTGAGTGAAGTCAAGAAAATATTTTGATTTTAATTGTTTAATACAAATATGAATTCAATGAATAAAAGAGTCAATGATTTGTTGATAAAAAGTCAGAAACGAAATGAATTGAAACAAATTATGCAAAACTTAATCGTATTTTTGAATCAAAATAATTATAAAGTTTTGTTTCGATCAATAAATGCAAACATATTTCTGATTCAAAAATATGTATAAATTAGTGTAAAATCAGTTTTAATAATAAGAACGAAGAAAGTGTAGAAAAAAATCTTTACTTTGGCCTAAATGTGGGTCAAATACCGAACTGATCGGTCATTTAGAAAAAGTATAAATTAAATCATACAATGAATACAAAAAAATTCAATGCAATGAAAATAATTGTAATAAAAGTTTTTGTAATGAAATCCGAATTAAGAAAACACGAATCGATTCATTCAATGAGAAGACATTTGTTTGCGATTGCAATGAATGCGAAAAAGTATTCAAAAAATAACATTTGGTTTATAACAAGAAAAGTATTGATTAAATCAAAATAACTTTCAGATGTCGTGTTTGTGAATGTGATCTCAAATTATTAAACCCTGTCTCACACAATGGTATGACCAAGTTCACTAAAGACCAAGGGCTGGTCCTCAAAGAATCTTAGCTGCCATTCCTTATTTCGCTGATTCTTCTTATGGTTGGCTGTCGTATACTTTGGAGTAAAATGTACGTACTTTTCATACGAACCCTCAAATATTAAGATCTCTACTACTCTTTTGCATTAGTTTTCTCGGCAGACATAGAGACAAATGTTTAAACAAAAGTATTGAATCAAAGCTTTGATTTGTTAGTCAATGAAATCACAATAAAATAAATACAGTTTTTGTAAAAAAATACGACAATTGAATGTAAAAATAGCCTGTCCACTTTCTTTATCCCTCCCCGACTAAATCGTACGCTTTAATACTTTTTTCCTTGACACCTTCTCTCCTAAATAGAGCGCAGGTACTTTTTGACTCTTATAATCTGATTCACTCTTTTTTAAGCTTAATCTCAAATGGTCTCAGTCTGGAGGGCTGGCGCTTAAGCAAGGTGACTATTCATTCAATGAGTGGACAATAGCTGTTCAAGAAACTGAGCCGGGCTAATGCGGTTTGGAATAAGATACTTTAAATTGAATTTCATTCGTCACAAACGCATTGTTTGGCGAAAAGACATTCATTTGTTATACACTGATAGTCAAAAGTAATGGCAAGTAAATCTTAGTCAGAGAATCGATCCAAGTGCGCACTGTAGCACTGTTGAGGCTGCTATATAACCAGCACATGCCTAGTATATAGCAGCCTCAACAGTGCTACAGTATGTACTTGGATCGATTCTCTGATTAAGATTTACTTGCCCTTACTTCTAACTCACGGTGTAGATAAGTTGATAAAAATATTAACGTTAACTAATCCTCTAAACTGTGCTTAAATGCAAAATAAGTTCACACGTAGTTCGTCTGAATTCAAAATATTTAATTTCAAATTTATTTAAAAATATATAATTTATATTGACCCCACAATTAATTGCCCCCTTAGTTGATATTTAGTACTCTTTTGAAGTACTAGTTGGGTAACTATGTTCGGTCTCTGCTCATTAGATTTGAACAATTTTCCACTAAAGCATCCGACTCATCCCTGGCAATTATGTTGAGCCACATTTTGCATAAGCTTATGATTTTAGGTTTATTTATATTTTGGGCTACTTTTAAAGACTGTGCCAGGTTCTTTTTTTTTTGGAAACGAATGAACTCAGATTAGACATGAAAATTCAAAAATACAGTTAAACCAATCCGTGTGTCAAACCATCGGTTTATACGCTGTGTGTGAATAACTTTATCACAAAATATTAATTCTATTGAAAACTCATTTTATTAAACATTTAGGAAATACACTGAATATTAAGTGAGATTATTGTTAAGCATAATATGAATCATAGGATTCCTTTTGATTTAATTTAGGAAAACCCTTATTAGAGAACATAATAGCACTCAGTAGATGATCCAACTCAATTTGTCACAATATTTCCCAATTCATAATTCCATTCAAACATATTTATTATCTTTGGAAATAACAGTTCAATTATTGAAAGGCCATAACTATGTGCAACAGTCAGTGTAGCCCAGGATTTAAGTTGAGGTCAGATTTATGTCATTCGATGGTTTAGATGCTGACAGACAGGGCTAAGAATGTGAACATTTGTGCCACAATTTTTTTTACTTACACATACAGTATATGAGTAAACATTCATTAATTGATATATTACTTGGCTATTATCAACACTTTTAAATCAGTAAATTACCCGCATGCTTCCTTTCAATTTCAATATGTTAGTGATATTCTCCCGGGTGGGTTGAGAGTTTGGGTTTCGGTTATGAGTTTGGATTCCGGGTTTAAAGCTAAGTATGAATTATGAAATCTAATGTTTAAGGGTTTTATTCAACCTTTTTATTCATTTATTGATTCAAATACTGAACGCCTTTACGAATCAGATATACTGAAAAAACTTAACTATTAGTCGGAACCAATAGATCAGTCGATTGAGAGCATCAATATATAAGTTAGTTCTCATAACTAACTCATTATTAGTTGAGATAAATATTTAAGAATAGTTTGGATGAGTTTAGCCTCAGTACTGATTCAGTAGGTCTACAGTAGTACATGTGCTATATTTCGGTAATCTTCCGATTAAGTGTTGACCAATTGATGTCTAATAATCAGACAATCAATATCTGAACTCAATTGTAAAACAATGTCAGTTCCCTCTAATGTCCTGCCATTTCCTCTGCAGTTGGACTCCAGATATGACAAGAACTCGATTCGCAATAAGTCGTATCCAAAGCAACAGAATTACTATGAATTCAAGCGAACGCAAAGACAGAGAAGAACGCCCAAAATGAGCCAGGAACATACGCTGGCCAGGTCTTACAGTCGATATCAGCCGTACAGTACAAATGCGCAACCATTGGCACCAATGCATGTCTTCAATGCATACGAATCAGTGGATCCGTATTCTTATCCGTCGATCAGACATAACCCAGAAATTAAGAAAATAATCGATGGCTTCCAGATGACCCTGGGCAATCACCCAGTCTATATGGGCAATAATGACATAATTGTCCTTCAATTCGATGGCAACCAAACTCTACGCGAGAAGTACTCGACTTATATGGAAGAAGTGAATCAGTTCTGCGATAAGATTGAAATCTTCGCTTCACTTCCGCAGAACGAAAAGCGATTGAATCTGAAGAAGGGTTGGTTGGATGTGCTTATGCTTCGCAGCTGTTGGTGGTATGCAAACGCTCCGCCCGATGAGACAATGCAAGTGATTCGCGTGAATGGCAAGTATGGACTCCAAAGAGATCACAACAAACAGTTGGAACCGCTGTTTGCTTTCGCACAGACTATGAATGATATGGCTCTGAATGAAATCGAGTTATCTCTGGTCATCGTCTATAGCCTACTGTTGGGCACCTTCTCGTTCATACGGAACCCGCAAACCAAAGAGATGTCGGCCACCGCTCACAGACGAGACTATGTCCTCAAACTGCTCTCTGATTATCAGCTCGAGGTCTATCCCGAAGACGACCTGCGATTCGTCAAACTATTATCTAATTTGTCTGAATTGACTTACATTTCGGGAATGGCTTAAAATCTAAGCTCAACTCTCTTACGATTCAATAATTACAGAAAATAAAAATATATATAAAATAATTACTTTCCATACGATTTATAAATGCTTTGATAATTAAGTTTAATATAAAACTAGAAATAATTATTGTCTGAAATGATTTTGTACTTAAAAACTAATTTGTATGTGAGCTGAGCTGAGCTGAGCTGATAAGCACCTGAAATATTGTGCACAGATTTCAAGTTCAATAAACTTATTTGAATTAATAAAAATAAAGTATTTTTTGTGTTCATACGAGTGTTGAGAATGATGTGCACCTGAATCTTGTGCACCTGAATCCTATCCTATTACTGCATAATTAGCCGCTATAGCAATGATTTGCTTTAATGACCTCAAAACTAAAATACTAACAAAACTGATTAGACGTGTATTGCTTTTATTGGTTGAGTTGCCCAGTAATCCAAATACTTAAAATTGTTCTTTCATACCATACCAGTCAGCACTGAACGCAAACACAAGTCATTTGAACAGAAGTCATATTTAACTTAAATTAAAAATTTTATGAAATCAAAGAATTCATTTCAAATATGTATTCAATTAAAAAAGTTTTTGCTTTTCTTTTATTGAGTTTCTTAACTGAGCCGACAAAACAGGTCAGTGTTATAGTGAAGTCAACTCATTTCATCGGTTCTATGAAAATAGTTGAGGGAAAGCAAGTGAACACTTTTCTGGGCATTCCTTACGCACAGTCACCGGTCGGTGACTTAAGGTTCAAAAAGCCTCTGCCTATAGTCGAGGAGAAGAAGACGGTCGACGCCACGGAATGGAAACCCGGGTGCTATCAAAATGATCTCTTCAAAGAGATTATCATCAATAAGAAAGTCAGTGAAGATTGTCTTTATCTGAATGTCTGGGCGCCGAAGAATGATAGCGAACGCAACTACGAAGAAGACCTGTTACGGCCGGTCCTGTTGTGGATCCACGGCGGGGCCTACATCTCAGACTCAGCCAGTCGTGACATCTATAACAGTGAAGTGTTGGCCGCGAAGTCAGATGTGGTCGTCGTTACACTTAACTATCGTTTGGATATTTTCGGCTTTCTATACACTGGAACGGATGAGGGACCGGGTATTGCATCTGAAGGGATATCCCTTAAATATCTGTATTAAATCAATTGAAACTCTTTAGGAAATGTGGGTCTTTGGGACCAGGCACTGGCCATGGAATGGGTTATCGATAATATTGCATACTTTGGAGGCGATCCGAAAAAGATAACACTAATCGGTGAAAACGCCGGCGCTTTCTCTATTGGTGTCCATCTATTATCGCCGATAACTCGCAATCTCTATCAAAACGCAATTATGATCTCTGGGTCGGCACTCAATTACATAATAGGAGAGAATCCGGAGGCGGCTATAGGGAAATGGCTTAAAGCGGCCAAAGAAGTCGGTTGTGGTAATGGAAATGAGTTTACGAACAAAACAATGGAATGCCTTCGCAAGAAAGACGCCAACGATTTGTCCAAAACTCTTCTGAAATTGACTCAAACGGCCAAAACTGAGAACAAGAATGTCGACGAAATCACACCACAAGTCGTATTCGGCGACACTTTTCTTCCCGAAGAACCCATAGAAATGTTGAACAAAGGCGACCACAAGCGCAATGTGAATGTACTGATCGGGCACACGGACGACGAGGGCGGGTATATGTTGCCAATGGTTGATATGCACAAGTATTCGATGACTGATCCAAAAGATATATCAAAATCTGAAGCGAAAGACGAAATCAAAAAACTAACGAAACAATTGATAACTAAGACTACGATTGACGGCGAAAAAGTGGTCAAAACCTATATCTCACCCCTGGATGCGAGCGACACAAAAATGATCAGGCGAACAATGGGCGTAGCTTTGGGTGATTTCTACATAACTTGTCCGACAATTATATTCGCAAAACTTCTGCTCAAAAGCGATGCCAATAAAGTGAATGTATTTCACTACTACTGGACCAGAAAAGTGAGTGACAGAGCTGTTCCCTGTGCCGACTGGATGGGCGCCTGTCACGGCACTGACACATATATGCTGTTCGGCGATCCCTTCGTTAATAAAGAGTCTTATAGTGATGAGGAACGGAATGTATCCATCAATTTCATGCAAACGATCTCTCATTTTGCAAACTATGGGTAAATTGTGCTAATCTTTCACACAGATGTGCAAGGGAGTGCTCAACCCAGCCTTATTCTTCACTCAACCTTGAGCATTTCTGGTTTTATTTCTATAACTGCTTTAATTTTTAAATGTTTCCCATTTAGCCGACCCTTAGCCCAATCGGACAAAGAGTGGCCCAAATATTATCTTAAAGACGAGGAAGTGATTGCTCCGTATTATGAATTTTCTGACGAAAAAACAGAAAAAAAGAAAATCTATGGAAAGAATCTGAAAACCAAAGAATGCGATAAACTCTGGAAGAAATATATCGTTTGAGTCATCTCTGTTGAGCTTTTAATTATTTATAAAATTTTTAAAAATTGTAAATATTAGAAACCATTCAATTAGTATTGAATTGAAAATAAAAATGAAATTAACTCTAAATAACTACTGACTTGTGGGGAAGGAATCAAAAGTTGAGATCCGATAGCCCTATCCTCAGGAAACAATAAAGGATCAAGCACCTGTTTCTATACAAACTTGAATCTTCAAAAATTTCTGATTTACCCGATTCATTATTTTAGACAAATCTATCAATTAAAAGACCAAGAACAATAAGCTCGACAGTACATGGGTGGTTGGTTTAATATACGGGTGCTTTTTATTAAAAAGAATAATATTTTTATTAGACATCGAATACATTTTGAGTATTGAATTGATGGCACAATTGAATGATTGAGTTATAGTTTAATTGAATACAAATCAATTTCAGCACTAATTCTAAATTTACTTTAATTACCGTATTTTCGAGCTTATAAGCCGACATACGTGTTGTGTACTGTATATCAATTGTGTGTTATTGACGTTTCCTTATAAGCTATGGCTTATAAGCGCGAAAATACGGCAATTCTATGGAAAATAAGATAATTTTAAAATAAATGCAAATAATGTTTGTTTTATAGAAACAAATAAATATAAAACTATTTATAACTGCTTTTTGATGTCGTCTTCAATGCTCTTCGGAGAAGTGGTCGGCGCATACCTTTCGATCGGAACTCCATTCTTGTCAACCAAAAACTTGGTGTAATTCCATTTGATAGCGTCGAACCCAAGGAATCCACCCTGTTGCGATTTAAGCCATTTGTACAGCGGGTGCGCATTATTTCCTAACACAGGAATCAATTGTTTAAATAATTATTTCAATTCAAATATTTAGAGCAGAGAATATGCAAAGGGGGTGGACAGGGGGTGATGCAGGAGAACAGAATGATATAGGATTGTGGGACTAAAATAAGCCTGGTATGGTATCTACGGTATGGTCAGTCTAATAATGCTTAAACTCTTTACAAGTTTCGCACAGGCACTTTATACGGCACAGGGATTAGTAGATGTGGACAGCTCTTTGAGGCTGGACTTGGCTTACCGTTGATCTCAACTTTGGCCATCATATCAAACCTGACCCCGTGCCTTTTGGCGAACTCCTTGATGTCGGCATCAGATCCGGGTTCCTGATTGAACTGATTGCTAGGAAAGGCCAATATTCTCAGTCCTTGTGATTCATATTTGTCATACAATTCGTTCAATTGTTTGTAATTAGTTTCAGTTAATCCGCACTCAGAGGCCACGTTCACCACCAAAGTGGGCTTTCCTTGGTATTTGGACAGAGATACCTGTTCATACGACCAGTGCCAATAAAAGTACTCTATTATAGATTTAAACTTTTAATTCAATTCTGATTTATACCTCATTTCCGTCGATATCTTTGGCCGAAAACTCATACATAGTTTTAGCGCTTTTCCAGTCATTTGTTGCCATTTGTACTAATGATTAGATTTATTGCAATTTAATTATCGTATTCTCATTCAATGCATTGATATCTCAATGTGAACTGGATCATCAAAACTTTACTAACCGGCCATTACGGCAAAAACGTTGAATAATAGGCTTAACATTTTGAGCATTATATTGACCATGCTAATTGCAAACTCAATTTATAACTAAAATGTTTTCAACGGAAATGCGTTTTATATCTAAATTGAATACAATTTTTTGGTTTTTATTTGTATTGATCCAAAAAATGCTTAAATAAACAGCTCTTCTAATCAATAGTTATTAATAATATACAGAATAATGATTTGTGGACTCATTTAGTATTAAAGTCCAATAATTTTTATACAGTTGTCAATAATATTCTGAATCTTATTCGGCAATCACTCGCATATAATGTTTCAAAAATAAAGTATTTTCAGACCAAATTTTCAGACGTTTATAAATAGATTCTAACATTGAATAAATAGATATTTTTCACATTTAAAAAGACTAAACATTTTCTGCACTTATATTGTTTACGACTATAATAGACATACTACAGTATTAATACTGTATACTTTAACAGTGCTTTGCATGTGTTTGCCTTTAGGCTATGCGTAGAACATTTCCCTGCCTAACGAGATATGACTCTTACTGTACAGACTGTACAGTACAGTATAATGTTGTCGAATATAATACCAGTACTCTGTTTGCAGTGCACTATCAGTGCAAATGCTCACAAAACACAACTCAGTTGTCAGTCAATTCTTGATAAGCTATTGACAGGATATTAGACAAAGATATTCGAAAATATTTTCATACTTTTATCCAAATATTACAGAATTAATAATAATATAAACAAAAGGCCATAAATTCAATAAATGTGGATCATAGTGTACAGGCACAAATAATGGCAGAATAGAAACTAAGGAAATTTTAGATTCAATTTCACCCTAAACAACCAGGGCAATTAAGATATAGTCAGAAATATGTATGACTAACATGTACACTGGGCAGATTGTTTATCAATTCTCATATATTGATAACTTTGTTTGCATTTTATAATTATAAGAATGTATAGAAAGTTAAGGAAATTATGCAAACTTTGAATCATTAAAACACAATTAATTGCAATGAAAAGACATTCAAATATTTCAATAGTAATAGTCTATTACTAACGAGTAATTCAGAAATAATTGTTTATAATGTGTCGGCTCATATTTATAAAGGGATCTCATGGAAGTCACCAAGTAAGGAATTTTGATTTTATAGCTTATTCAATAAATGTTTTCAACGGAAATGCGTTTTATATCTAAATTGAAAACAATTTTTTCAATTCAATAAGCTATAAAATCAAAATTCCTGACTTGGTGACTTCCATGAGACCCCTTTAATAATGGTAAGATTATTCGATTGATCAAGGTCTCTACAGTATCAAATGTGGATAAATCCTTATCAGCCTAATCAGCCTGTGCACTTTATTGATTAGACTGACTGGGAGTACAGGTATTGGTCTAACACTCGTCTATTATGAGGAGACAAATATTGCAAACACTGGTGTAATGATAGAGTCGTATAGAATATTGTGAAACATTTCACTATTACTGCTATAGAGAGAGCATTGGATGGATGTATAGGTTGTCTACAAATAAATGTTTGCCTTTATATCCAAAGCAGAACATTGTTTACACATATTGACTGAATAGGCGTTTCGAAGCATAAACTCATCTCTGCTTTGATTGTATTCATTGTATTCAATGCTATTTAAGTAATTAATTCAATTAAATGCTGATAACTATTAATTAGTCTTTATATTTGGCTTCAAAACAATGAAACAGTTGTTAGCAATAGTAGTGCTCACTATTGTATCCATTGTATGGACAGTCAAATGTGCTGAGCCGTCGACCGGTATGTCTGAACACAATTTGTTGACATTTTAATTATGATTTTATGCAATCAATTGAATCGATTTTGTTGTTAATTAATATTCAATTATTTCAATGAATATATACTTTGTCTGAATATAACTCAATAATGAGATGACATTAATGTAGTCAATGGTTAGATGTGTCCAATCATTGTTGACATTCACTATCAGTTCAATCGCACTATACGTAAAGGCCTTTCCTTTCTATTCAACTCTCATCTCATTTATTGTTTGAAATTAAATTTGCATTCAATTCAATGTATGATTCAATGAATCGTAATATTTGTGTTGTATTTGCGCTCAAATATGTATACAGATTGCGATACCAAAAAGCCGCCGCCGGTGCTGGACGGGGCGTCGGGACAGTTAAGAATAACTAACCCACAGAAGTTGGAGAACAAGATCTGCGAATGGGTTATACAAATACCTACAGTAAACGTAACGACGAATTCGCAGATTCTGCTGGTTATCGACGAACCACTGCTTATCGGAGCCAAGGATTCGCTTAAAGTGCTCTCAAATGACACTAAAACTACTTTATATGAAAGCGAAGGCTTCCTATGGCCGGGGGTTATACTGTTCGACAAACCCAAACCCAAAGACAATCCCATAGTTCGGGTTGTGCTCACTCTGTCCAATGAGACACTGGACCGACGATGGAATGGCAACGTTCAGTACAATACGAATCTAATGGCAGCTCAGGTGTCGAACATCGATAGCACCGGACGTTTTGTGTTCGCCTATAACAGCAATACGACTGATCTGACCAATAGTTTTACGGTTACTCTCAAAACGAAAAACAAATCAAAGCGATTGCTATTGAATGCGGATTGGCTTAACCTGGGAGGGAAGGACGGGTCAGTTGTCTTCTCTAATGTCACCCAAAATATTAACGAAAAAACATTTAAAGACAAAGAAAAACCGGATTTCGTTCTGTCGGCCGAACAGCAGATAAAGATCGACATAAAGGACTTCAAGACTAAGAACAACTCGAATGGCATTCAATTCAGCTACGAATTGGTTGACTCCCTGTGCAGTCAATACAAAGTGCTCAAAGATCTGGACAAAGCGAAGGACATGGAAAATATCAAACTTCCTGATCAGACGGCTCTGCAGACGCTCTCGAGTTTCAAATGTCTGAACATCTTTGAGCACCAGAACCAAAGCGCGCGACTGTTATTTGACTTATCTGACTATGAATTCCTCAATACCGGAGATATGATTACTGTTCTCGACGGCAATTCACGCGATTCTAAAACTTTGGCTGTAATTGAGTCCCAATTTCTGAACAATTATTGGAAACAATTGTATTTGTATTCGACTTCTAATAAAATGTGGATTTTCTTCGATTCGCCGCAAGTTATCAATAGAGTGACCAACAGAACACTTAATGTGATTGGAGTGAGGGCTCAATCACAAGGTTTGTAATCATTGCTAAAATAGATTTTATATGAAATCTGAGTCAAACTAATTGAGTCTTCATTTCCTACACTCAGGCGGTTCTTGTATTCTCAATGCTATGAATAACCAAACAGTTCTGGAGATAAACACCAAAACAAGTCCAGAATTGCCGGTCGTTTACACATTTGAAGCCGATTCGGACCAACAAATAGTAATAGACTTCAAAGATGGCGCCAAACTTCCGGGCAATGGAACTGATCTTCTGATGACTATCTCTGACAATAACGGACGAACAGTACAGCCATTCATAGGGTTGTATTCAAACCACTTTCCGCCCGATATTATGGCTTCGAATACCAATCAAATGAAGATTGAGTTCAACCAAACCGTTGACTTTGAGGCACAAATCAATTACGTGAAGAAAGGATGTCATTCGGCGGCTGTCGGCGACTCTTCCGCTTATATTATGAAAGGATGTAACGAACTGTGCTCTTGGCTCATACCCCAGAGGGAGAAGAGCACCGGAACGTTTATTCTCCAGTTCACTCATTTGGATTTGCCTGAAAAGAGTGACAATATTCTGATCGAACAGTTGGGTCCGACCACTTCGGGAGTTCTCAATATTTCTGGTCAACTATTTTAACCATTTTATGTTTGCACTGAAAATGAATTAATGTTTATTTGATTTGATGTTTAGGCACATTGTCTTCACTGACATTCCCGGATGTGATTCTCGACTCTTCTAATACTTATATTCTGTACACAAAACGAAAGTGCAGTAAAGGCTCTATCGATGGCTCACAACTGTTGGGCGTTTCGCTCATCTATGACGATAAGGACATAAGCACTCATACATATACGTTGACTAAAGACGTGATTCAACCGATTATGACATCGAGTTATCCCAACTACTACTCCATAGGAAGGGATCATTTGTGGAAAATCGACGGAACTGTCAATCAAACGAAAATGGCTTTAATATCATTCAATGATTTAGGTTTAGAATTATTTTTCAAATCAATTATATATTTATTAATTGAATGCAAAATCACTGATAGATCTGATTCCAAGCCATCAGTTGTTACTGAAGAGTCCCAATAATTCGGTTGACTTAACGAGTGCCGACCAATTGGCAGAAATATCCGATTATTTGCTGCCGTTCCCCATATTGTTGAACCTGACCTCACAAACGATAGATAGCAGTAAACAGCCGTTCAGTGCGCGCGGATTCAAAGCAACCGTACGGGCAGTCAGTTGTGGCGATGCTATTAAAGTGGAACCGAAGAAAACGATTACTATATCGACGCCGAAGAGTTTGGACGGCATTTCCAAATGCATTTGGACAGTGACCACAGATAACGCCAATAAATCTGTAATCAATTTACTTGAATTCGATTTAAGTAATGGCAAAGACTTCGATCCAAAGAATCTGCGAATATATGACTCGAACTCAATCAGAGATAACAAAGAACTGGATCTAAAATATTTCAATTCTCACAAAATGAGTTCAACTAATGCTTTAATTATTGACTATACGATTGACGGCAAGAAAAAAGAGGTTGAGCTCACGTTTACGTTCAATCAAACGGGTATTCAATTGAATTCATCGATAATTCAAATATTGTATAAATGATTACAAAAACAATATTTTCCTACAGTTTGTCATCAGTTGTGTGACAACAAAAAGCGATGTCTTTTGCCTGAGTTTTACTGCAATGGTGTCAATGATTGCGGCGACTTCTCAGACGAAATGGGATGTAATGGCACTCATATACCCACGACGACACCCCCTCCCCAACCGGGACCTGATATTCACACTACCTCTGGAAGTAAGACATTCTTTGAATAAATTTGAAAATAATTTTCTCATTATTTTTATGAAATTATTATTAATTAAGTTAACGGTTGGGTTGTATTCCTCGTCCTCTGTCCGCTCTCTATTGGCATCGGAGTCCTGTCCACACTTTACGGCCCATTACTGTTACGAAGGGTCGGACGCGGAAGATATCGAGAATTCCAGGACTTCTCTGAAGTTTCTTAGACTTTATATTAGAGTAAAAAAATGAAACTATTATTTAAAGTCAAACCATATTTAGAGATAAAGTGCTTATGTTTTCAATTCTATTATTTTAGGGAAAAAATTCTATAATTCTATTACCGGATAATTATTACATTTATTTCTATTATTAATATTATTATCGCATTTAAAATCAATGTATTTTTTATCTCTAAATTTTGAAAATAACTGTCTTATATTTGGGTCTAAACACTGCAAAAATCTCTGAAAATATTTGATTATATTTTGTTCTCATTCACAATAATTGACTTTTATTTAATTTTTCTCCATTGATATGAATTTTTACTCAAATTATTAGATTTTGAATTCTTTTGTTTTTTCGAGTCATTAATTATTTTGGTTTTTATTATTATTTTTCTCTCTTTGTTAGGCATTTAATGGCATATTATTTAATGTAATTATTTGTTCCTTAAATGCATTGTATGTTTGAAATTGTATATAAAAAAGTGAATATATTTGGGTTTAATGATTGAAATAAAATAAAAACATATTTTTCGACAATGAATATATCGATTCTGACATTTGCTTTGCTTTTGCTTTTAGTTCTTATTTATTCATTTGACTATCGCTTTGCAAACAATATGTTTTACTCTTATTTTTGTTCGCATTTATATATCAGGAAAACATTTAATGGCTTTTCCCCGAAATTGCTGTCAAGTGTTTGCTTCTAATAATGGTTTGCAAACTATTCCTATAATAGCAGTGATTCTTATGAATTCTGTCCTTTTTTACAGACAGACAAAAATAGAACTCTATTTATGTCTTATAAGCAGGCTTAGACATTTTTTTTGAACTTGCGTTCCCCTGCTCACATAATTGACATCGAGTCCCATTCACTGTCAAATCCCAATCACTAAAGTTCGTAACGAATATTCATTA